>JAAGNO010014386.1:33957-64824 GCA_033439905.1 Ceryle rudis | reverse complement strand
ATATTCAAGAGTAGAAACTTTCAGATTAAGATGCCAAAAGTGCACACAATATCGGTTCATGCCAGAAGATTGGTTTCTTCTTTCCATCCAGCAGTTATGCAGATGCAGAGCTAAGCCAGGTCTCCTCAGAGCTGGGTGCTGTCCCTGATCTCAGCATGTGTCTGTTCTCTCAGGATGATATTAGAAAAAACAGTAGTCCCAAAGGGCTGTAGGTGGGAGCACCTCTTCTTTTCCTTGTCAAGGGTGTTCCTATGTGACATTCCCTCAGCATGGATTTGCTGGGGGAGTTGGAGGGAGGAGGTTGAACAGGTTGAATCTTCACCTCTCCCTGCTGGGGCTGAGTACCCACCGCCTGTTCCAGGGGGGCTGTGGTGTTCCCCTCTTCTCCCCTCTTCCACATTTGCTGGATGGCTTGATTCATTTTCTTTGTGTCTCCATCTGCTGTGAACTCTCTGGGGCAGAAAACAGCTTTCACACTGCAAAGTGCACTAAATTCTGTCCCCTAGGCTCCTGGTTACACTGCTCTAAAGATTGTGATATTCATAACGGCAGCTTTGTGTCCTACTGGCAGGGCAGCCCTGGGAGGAGAGGACCTCAAGGGGAGCAGGGGGAGCCAGGACCCAAGGTGAGTCCTGATACTCAGCACTACCTCTGGCTTTGCTTCAGGCTGTGTCGGAGGCATGATGCACGATTGCAAACTCCTCTTCTAGTGCAGCTGGATCTGAGCTGGACTCTGCAAGCTGGGGACTGTCCACTGCACCAAGGAGAGTCCAAACACAGCCTCAAGGACTCGTGCATTGAGGAGGATGGGATCATTTATTAATTAAATGCTCAGTTAGGCTTTGGAAATGGAGATGATGAGCCTGATTGCAGTGAATTATTGCAATGTATGTGGTCAGCAATGTTCTCTGAGAGTAGCCTTGCTGGAAAATGGTCAGTGTTTGTGCTGTGCTTGTTCTGGCTGTCAAGCCTCCAAACCAGACAGATGAGTGCTGCTCTGGGGCAGAGCAGAGTGAGGAGTGAAGCAGAGCAAGAAGCACAGGACCAGGTGTGGGGTGAGCATAAGACAGCTGGGTCTGAATCCCCAAATCCTGGGGACTGAATCAAGCCCTGCTGTGAGCATTCACTGCTCCTCTGAACAACACAAGGCAGAGCCAGACTGGCCCATTGATCCTCTTCTTTGGGATAATATCTGGGTAAGCGGCATAATTCCAGGGGAAGGAATGAGAACAGATGCAGATCTCAGCCACGGGTTAAGGAACATTTTCTGTCCACCCTGAGTAACAGGAATGACCTGTTGCTTGGGAAGGTGGATCGTGCTTTGCAAAGCACCATCTGCAGCTTTGCTGTCTTTTCCTAGGAAAGATGCACCAAAACCTTGGATCTAAAAGGCAAAGGCAGCCAAGGTTACTAGAGATCCCCTCACTGCCCTGACTTCATCTTAAATCCTGTAGACAATTAAGGCTGACCTAGGTCATGCAGTGCAGCCCATGTGAGGAGCAGGCACTAACTGGTTTCTTTCCTTTTTGTTTGATTTCATGTCTTTGGCTTTAGGGTGAACCAGGCCCACCTGGACAAGTAGGGCCAGAGGGTCCTAGTGGCCAACAAGGCTCTCCAGGTTCCCAAGGAATCACAGTTCAGGGTCCTGTGGTATGTGATCTCTTCCACTGCCTTTTTTTGCCACTTGCTCTTTGCAGTCAGAACATAGTGTCTCAATAAAGCTCCCCAAACGTGATCTATGTACTTACATCATCTTCATTAACATCTGGACAGCTGCTGCTGATCATTATCGTCATGCTGCCGAGGACCTGCACTGAGTCATTCTGGCAAAAGGCTGGTTTTGGCCAGACTCTCCCTAATGTGCCTTTAATGAAAACATCCCAGTGGAGTATTCAGGCATTTTTCTCTGCAATGATCATCATTGCTTGTTAAGGAGGAGAGGTGGAGGCTACTGCATGGGATGGCAGAATCCCCACACATGTGCTGTGGCTGTAAAGTAGCCTGGAGCACCGCAGAGAGCTGGAGCTACCTGGGAGGTGGATGTGGAGCAGCAGGATGCTCTTTGCCTTAGAGGATGCTGAAGGGTGTCTAACTATATGCTTCTGTTTTAATCCAAGGGACCACCAGGAATTAAAGGAGAGAAAGGAGACACTGGAAGTCCAGGCCTGCAGGTAACAGCAGACACCATTCCTACTAAGATGTAGGCCTCAAAGATGTGCCCATTTTTCTCAGTAACTACTTTAAGCACGATAGAAAAGCCATAGAGTTGTCACTGTTGTCTGCTTGGAAACTGTCTTTCATTTTGGAGTGTCATCACAGTCCCAAGGGAAACTGAGTCAGGTGATGCAAGAACAATAGACCTACCTGGAAGCTAGATATAAGGGAGTTAAAGGTGGGATAACTGTGGTTGCTCTGTTTAACAAATTATATCGTTTCTTCCATCTTTTTCTTATGTCCCTCGTAAAAAGATGAATTAGGGCATGCTAATCAGATGCCAACTTTACCCAGCAATTCTGATTTACAGGGCATTCCTGGTGTGCAGGGAGCTCCAGGCAAGGATGGTCTTCAAGGTGCAAAGGTAAAACACCTCACCTCTGAGTTTTCCTGTGTGGGTGTCTAAAATTCTGTTGTGAGCATACTGGCAGAGACCTGAAACATCCAGCTCTCCTAATGCCCTCAGGGCATGAGTGAATGGTCTTTTCACAAAGAAATTGGGGCATTGGGAAAAGAAACCCCATGGGGTCATCTCAGGTTTGGTCAAATTTGACCAGGTGTCACCCTTCTTGCCTGCTTGGCTGGTGCATTTTTAACCCATTCTTAGCAAGCTCCTATTAAAAGCAGCATATGGGAAACCCACCTCACTGCTTCCTAGTTTCTTTGAATCTCCTCATTAATAACTGCCTGGATTTGGCTTTGCAGGGAGTGAGGGGACTAGAAGGCACAGCTGGGCCTCCAGGACCTCCTGGACCAAGGGTGAGTACTCACTGTGAGTGATGGGTATTGAAATCTCTTCCTCAAGCAGGGGCCTGTGGTTCCTGCTGACTAGCTGTCACCTGGGGGGGTCAGGGCAGAACCCCTTCTCAGGGTATTGCAGGGAATACCCAGCACATTGTGCAGCTCTCCCCCTTCCCTGCTGCTGTCCATGTAAGAAAAGCAACCCTGGCTTCCTCTGGCAAGTTCTGGGGAAGATCTGACCCAGCAAGGAGATGCTCGTTTTGCTATTTTTGCTTCCCTAGTGCTACTGTTTTTCAACTGTTGGTTGAGTTTGAGGTATAAGATCTTGTTAGACTGGAGTCAGCAGGAGCTGGAGGATGCAGGCAGGTGTCAAAGTTTTCTCCCCACACCAGTTCCAGTATTTGCACTCTGTTGTGCCTGGGACAGCAGAACATTAAGATCTGTTGGTTCATGTCAATCTGCTAATTTGAAGGGACTGCAGCCCTTCCAAGCTCTGTGAAACAGGAACTCTTCACTTTACACAGGAAACTGAACCAAATTTGAGTTTAGATGATGGGTGATGGACGTGATCGTTATTGATTCTCACTGCTGAATTCTAAGGAATATGGCAGTCTTGAACAGTGTAAGATGGAGATTGCTCACTGCTGTCTTTGCGTTAGACCCCTCAGTAGTTATGCTGCAGTTAGGTTTTTATAGGAGCTAAGGTTGAATTCAGCTCATCATTTTGCCTTGCTCAGTTGGGAAGATGTGGAGCCAACAGGGTCGAACCTCAGCTTTCTAATTACACGGAAAGCACTGTAGCCTTCAGAGCAGCTCTGAAAGCTGTTCTGGTGCTGCCTTGAAGACTTCTTTCATTTTCACCGATCAGAAGAGTTGCTAATCTCTCTTGAGTTGAAATGTAATAGCTGGAAAATTATAAAAGAAAGTATTTCTGCCGATTGGTTTGGACTTATTTTTTTTCTTCCCTTTATGGCTTCAAAGGGCACAGAAACTTCACAAACAAGAGCTGACCAAAGAAGACACTTCCCACTCTCTAAGCTGCTGTTACTGTTGTACAGTATCAGAGGCAGACCCAGGTCTTAAAGGAAAAAGAAAACAACAGCATGGTATTAGGAGGCTGAAGAAAGGGGTTGTGCTCTAGGCTACGCCTAAGTCTGAATAGATAATGAAGGATCTAAAGCCTGTAGGGTAAAAAACACATTGCGGTCTGTTGGCAAAACTCAGCTTTGCTGGCTTGCCCATAATTGAGACAGTAATGGGAAATGATGTGAACATGACTCACACATGATATACTCTTGACATTGGACTCATGGCTTCATGAGGTACTGACATAAACCTTAAGGTTACAATGCCTTTGCTAGAGTCCTCTAAACTCAAACTGCTGGTGCCCCTGGAGCTGCAGAGAAATGTCAGCCTTGAACAGAAAGTTAGGAAATAACTGGACTTTTATCTGTGTCTTGTAATTAATGTCTCCAGGGTTTCCAAGGAGTAACAGGCTCCCGAGGCAGCAGTGGAGAGAAAGGACCTCCGGGTGATGTTGGGCCAACAGTAAGTTTATCCTTTTGGGTCTCAAAGAAGGCCAAGACATGGAAGAATGAGTGGAAAGAAGCTGTTCCCACAGCAGCTCTCCCTCAGAGTCTAAAGAATAGTTGTGCTCTTTCTTCAGGAGATGGCTGGATATGCAAAGCGCAGGCTACTTAACTGTTGATAAAGCATTTAACAAATCCCATGTCCTTTTTCTCTCTGTAGATTCACAAACTACACAAAACCCAGCATCCAAGCAAATTTCTGGTGTATGACTCTAGAATAAAGTGAGAGTCAGTCCTGAGCTGGAGTAGCCAGTGTTGGGCTTGTAGGGGCAACCACAGGCCTAGATGTCACAGTTATTTCTTCTTCTCAGATGCTAAAACCCACCTGCTATGTTGGGAAATCTATTCTAAGATTGTAGCTGAGGAATTTCAACATCCCTGATGATGGTGCTTTATGCTGCTGCTCCAGCTGCTGCTTTATTATTCTTTTTTTTACTAAAAAAGAGAAACCAGAATATTCCTATGAGCTTGAAGCTCTTCTAGTCACTGTCATGAGGTCAAGGGAATGATGAGAGTGTGAGAAACAAACTTTATGCTCCGTGTCCCACTAATGTAACCCACAACCTGCATTTATTTTCTTGTTTTCTTCTGCTCTTCCTTTCCCTAGACTTTTTTTTTTTTTTTTTTTCTTTCCTGTAGGGGCTGCCAGGTCCAAAAGGAGAAAGAGGAGAAAAAGTGAGTTTTTCTCACTGTCACTGTATCCTGCACTCAAAGGAGGGGATGTGGTAACCTGCTTTGCAAGCTGTGCTTACAGATATCCCAAATGCAATCCCAAACACAAATACAGGCTGGGCAGAGTACAGATTGAGAGTGGCCCTGAGGAGAAAGACTTGGGGTGCTGGCTGATGAAAAGCTCAACATGAGTCAACAGTGTGCAAGTGCAGCCCAGAAAGCCCCAACCATAATCCAGTCTGTCTGGAGAAGAGAAGGCTCTGGGGAGACCTTATTTTGGCCTTTCAGTATTTAAAGGGGATCTATCAGAAAGCTGGAGGGGTATTTTTTTACAGGGGCTTGTAGTGATAGGACAAGGGGTAATGCCTTTGAACTGGAAGAGGGTAGATTTAGATTAGATATTAGGAAGACATTCTTCACTATGACAGTGGTGAGACACTGGAACATCTTGTTCAGAGAAGCTGTGGACGCTTCATCACTGAAAGTGTTCAAGGCTGCGTGGGGCTTTGAGCAACCTGGTCTAGTGGGAGTTGTCCTGACGGTGGAAGGGGGGTTGGAACACGATGATCTTTAAGGTCCCTTCCAAACCAAACCATTCTATGGTTCTATAAAATATAAACCAAACTTTTCTTGGGTTGAATAACTTCATGTACCTATAGTTTGTTGGTTTTCCATCTATCTGCTCTGGATGGTGGGGTAAAAATAATCCTGAAGCTGTCAGGAGCTCCATGGTATTAATTTTAATTAATGAAGAAGAAATGCCAACTGAAAATCTGTTTATTGCTGAGAAGGAAAAACCAAACCCATGTGGCTTGGCTGCACTGAGCTGTTCTTTTCTAATGCATTGCCTAAGAGGGGACTCATTTATAATATTCCTCCGGTGCATCCCAGCACAGTCTTTGAGGTCAGGAGATCCATGCTACCTTTGAAGGTTATTTTATTGTGACAGGAAGTTTTTCTCATCCTGAATCTTGGCTAAAAAGAAACCCCATGTCTTTTTAAGAGTCTGAGTCCCCTTGCCAAGATTGACTTATGTGAATTAGTCTTCAAAGAGTGGTGAGGTGCTTTTGTCTCAACCTAAGGCCTCAGTATTATATTTTTTAACAACATTATCCTTCTGTTCCCACCAGCTTTTCCTTTTCTAGATTTCTTTTTTCCCTTTTTTTTTTTTTTCCAGTGGAACTTTCCCTTCTTCTCTTGGGTCTTGTGCTAAGGTGTTCGGGTTTTTTTAAGTCTGGTTAATCCAGCCAGAGATTTGTATTGTGTAAAAGTTTTTGGAACTACACGGTGTGTTCTGAAGTTTCAGGCAGAGTCACTGTTTCTCTTTAAGCAGCTTATTTTTTCGCATTTCTCTCACTTTTCCCTACTTTACTAGAACTTTCTAAAGGGCTCCTCCTCTCTGATTTATTCAGAAGGCAGTAACTGTAAGAATCAATATTCATAAAAGGTTTAGACAAAGATGGGACGTTGTAATATCTGATCATATTAAATGTTTTACATATCACAGAACATCGAGTTACAGATTTAGCATCTTTTCTGATAAAATCTGAAAGTGAAATTTCCCTTTTTTTTTTTTTTTGGTAGCTTCAGTAATTATTGAGGTTCGGTCCGGGCTTTTTGATGTGCAGGAGAAAAGTAATTATTGATGTTTCCCCATTGCAATTTTATGGCTTCAGAGCTTCGTGATAAATAAAGCTGCATTTCACAGTAATTACTGCCTCTGAAACTCAAGCTGACGAAAAGAATGGGCAGAAGGCTGCCACGGTGATGATATCGAGCCTTTTAAAATTATATTAATACTTCCTTTTATTTTAATGTATTTTTTTAATTATTTTTATTTCAAAAAAAATTTCACTTTAGGGGGAACCCCAGTCCTTGGCCACAATTTACCAGCTCGTTAGCCAGGCTTGTGAGCGGATGATTCAAAGTGAGTATAACCAGTTCAGCTCCCTAGTGTGTTCACACTTCTCCAGTGGTGGAGAACAAGACCAGAGCAGAGACAGCATGAAGCTGTAGTGACCCAGGGACTTCCTACATCCTGTCCTGTGTTGAACACCACACATAACAAACGTCCCATCACAGGCCCTGGGTGCTACACTGGTTTTATTGGGTGGTGTTAGCCCAGAGATCTGTGAAATATTTCTTTGGAAAACCCTCTGGCGCTTTGCAAAAACTCCTTTATTTCTTAACTGGAAAAGCTTGAAACTCTAATTAGAAAGAAATTATTCTTTTGGTGAATAGTGCTGAGTCCTCTTGAGACGAGGATGTTTTAATAAAGCTCCTGTGCTGTGATACACGAAGAGAAGCAGTGGTTTGCCCAAGGTCAGGCAGCCCAGTCGTGACACAGCAGCCCATCTTCCTCTCCAGCTTCTGGCTCTCTCAGTTTGGACTGAGATAGCTTTAAGTACCTTTTCAGACAACATCCTTTGGGTTTTGTCTCTTTTCTGAATCTCTCAGCCAAAGAAACAGTCATTTTCTCTCTTGCCTTCTCAGCTCACGTGTTGAAATTTGACTCATTCATTCATGAACATTCAAGGAAGCCAGTCCCTGTTTGGGAAGAAAGACTAAAACCAGGGGAACCAGGACCACCAGGTCCCCCAGGTCCACCTGGGAGCAACGGAGAAAGAGGAGAAAATGGCATCCCTGGACAGCCGGGCAAAGATGGGTATCCTGGAGAAAGAGGTATGGGCAGAAGCGTTCATAAGTATTTTTTACTATATCTTCGATACTTTAACTTAACATTTTGGTGCCTCAGGCAGTACTGTGAAAATAATTCATGATATTAACTCATCTCATTGAGTCAGATAGCTCAAAGAGTAGGGAGAAGACAGACATAGCCCACTCTTTTTGCAAGCTCTGCTTTGAGAGGAAGGCTTGTACTGTGTGTAGGTTTGGGAGGATGGAGAATTTAATTTTAGAGGGCAGGAGGCTGTCCCTACAGAGAGGCAAAAGAAATGGCCATTTAGATGAGCACGTGATGGTGGAACAGATCACCTGAGACCAGAAATTATGAGTCTTGGAAAACACTGAAGGAAGGAATAACGCAACTGAAGTAATGTTGAAAATGGAAGTAGGTTTCCAGAGCAGTAGTTCCAACAAAAGCCTCACACATGACTAAAGAAATAGATGAATGTAACCTCAGAAAGTGGCATCTGCCATTGCACATGAATGAGTGAACGGAGGGAATAGGTTTTGCTTGGATTTGCAGACATTTGTCAGTGGCTCGAGTAATTATCTGTCAAAAATGAAATTAAAAACATTGATTTCAACAGTGTCCCAACACCTCTAAGTAACTAGAGACCTTCTGTTTAACTCCTTACTCCAGCACTGTTCAGTCTTAGCCGATATCTGCAGAGCTTATCAAAATGTCACTTAAGAGAGAAGGGAAGTAACAACCAGCAGATGTTTCCAGCCTGCTGAGCAAGGAGACGGGAGAAGACCAGAGCCATTAGAGGGAATGGTATTCCCCTGTGCTGCCCAGGGCTGTAACTTTACTTCAACTTCTAAGAGCCTGGTGGGGAGGCTGGAGGAGCATTAATTCAGCATAGAATACAAAATGCAATGAAGTGACACTTATCTCTTACCTGTGATTAGGTGCCCCAGGACCCAAAGGAGAAAAAGGGACATCAGGAGCCAGTGAGGAAGGGGTCCAAGGACCCAGAGGCAGAACAGGTGAGAGTGAATACAACCTCTCTGTACTGAGCCAGTGGGGGCGTCTGGAGTTCACCAGCTGCCAGATTCAAAGTGTCATTCAGCCTTAGGACCACTGTGGTGGGGCAGAATGACCTTCCCACTGCAGCACTGTTGACAGCATCCTGGATGGTTCCTCTCTGCTCAGTAAGAGACTGCTCCAGGTGGCTTCTTCCCTCTGGTACCCATTCCAAGGTAATGATGTACTTTAAGGACCTGAGACACATCCAGGGAGTTTTAGTTTTGCTGCCTTTTTGCATGCAAGACTAGTTGCTAAGAGAAGAGGAGCTCTGACAATTCAACTTGTGAAACACAAGGGGTTTTGAGTAATCTGTTAGGATTTAGCATACTCCTCCATGATGACCCCTGTGACTTGGAATCCATGGGGGGTTTGGCACTGATGTAACAAACCAGTCATTATCAAGAGAGCCTGGTCAAACATACTCTTCTCTATCTATTTTTTTATACTAGAGATTTAAAAACAGAAAAAAACACTGACTCTGGGATGGATCCTGGGGTTAAGCTGGTTTTCTGCATTGACATGTAGGTGGACTTTGGATTCTCATAACCAGGCTTCATTTTTATCCAAGCTAGGCACCCTTAAGTTCAAGAATAAGCCCTCTGGGATTCAAAAGAGGTTTTCCAACTGGTAGGTCCTAGTTTTCCACCAAGATGAGGAAACAATACTGTGAAAATTAATCACCATGGAGGATGGAGAAAACACAGAAGAGGTATTACACTGAAACAACTAAAGTAGATGTGCTACATCTTACAGTGCTGCTTCTTCTTCAGGCCCACCGGGAGAAGTTGTGCTGGGGAAACCAGGTCCGAAGGGTTACCCTGGGAATGCTGGTCCTCAAGGTTTTCCCGGTGTCAGAGGGCAGCCTGGGCAGTCTGGATATCCAGGGGGTTGTGATATCTCAGGATGTTATGGGGCAGGTAGAAGAGGTAAGTCCTGACTAATTCAGTACAAAAATTGCAGTTTTATAGATGGTCTCTCTTATGATTTCTCTTAAGCTAGACAGAGACCTTTGTTTATCCTTCAGGCACTGTCAGTCCTGAGGAGCCTCCTTTGCAAAACAATCGGGTTGATTCACATGCAATTCATATGGATAAAAGCCAGTTCAGTTGACTGCTCCTCAGCCATCCTTCTTAGATGAACATATAACTGCAGCAGTAGTGAAGCAGGTGGAGGGATCATGGAGATATCTTCAGTTCTTAATGTCCCCCACAATGTTTCCACAGTGGATAGAGAGGAACAATATCTCAGTTCCTACACATACATTTCAGGGAGGCTCAGTTGTACAGTTTTGTTCAGTGCCCTCGTCTCCTTTCCACTCACAGATTTCATCCCCTGATGGCTGGTATGGAGGCAGCTGACGACATTGGTTTGTCCCAGACACCTTTGGGTGAAAGCTCTGTGCACTCCAAGAGAAGCAGCATCCTGATCAGTAAATACATTGTTTGTGGTTTGTTGTTTTTTTTTTAACATCCCATCATTTCTATATGGACAAGTCAAACACTAAAGCCACCAAACCAGCCTGTGTTCAGAGGAGTGACCCATTTGTTTTTAAACACTGGACAACTGCAGTGCTCAAACTCACATGGCATGTCCCGTGGCAAGAGAAAGAGACAATCAGAGGTGCGGGCTGACAGACTTGTAAGAAAATGAAATAATGTATTGAAACACTCAGAAATAACACATCATTTTTGCCCATTTGTCTGCTTGTGGTTTATTTTTGTCACCTGTTATTCTGGGTCCCCAGCACAGAGGAAAACAGCATCTGATGCCCAATGATGCAAATCCCCTGGAACAAAACTGCATTTCTCTGTCGGTTGACACGGTAACAAAGTTTAGCACCATTCTGACTGTTTCTGCTTGTGGCAAAACACTGTTGGCTTCCTTTCAGGGGGTGGTATGTGCACAAGCACCACAGCCTGACCGTGTGATAACCTTCCTGTGATATGACCAACCCCACCATTTAGCCTCATTCTATGGGGCTTGGTAGCTGGCACGCAAAGCTTTAGATCAGACAGAGCCCAGTCGTGTACCAAGAAGATCTAGGGATTAACCTCCTCGCCCCTTCCATCCCTCCCTCCTGCAGTCGGAGTAGCTACTTTACATTTTATCAGGTAGAATGTTGAATAGCTCTGAGTCTGACTTTTAGTTATATGACATGGAGGTAGCTGTCATGTTACGCCCCTTTCCTTGTCTGAGCCCTAATCTAATATGTATCCACACTAAACCCTACAGATACAAAGAAAAATGTACTGCCCCTGCTTCAGTAACAACTGTTCCTGAACTGTCATTTAAACCAGGAACAACAAAATATTTCTTTTTTTTTTTTTTTTTTCCCTGTAGAATGGAGTAAAATGTATCAGCACAGATTTTTTTTCGAAGCTGTTAAAAGGCATAAAATGGAACATCACTCGTATTTCCATGAGCTTAGTTTGGATGTACAATCATAAAATGGAACATCACTCGTATTTCCATGAGCTTAGTTTGGATGTACAATATCTGCAGCTACATGCAGGCCGGTAGCTGGGTAATTCATACAGATATAGCCAACCCTTGATCATTTAACAGCAACTACATCCCCATTTAGACAGTAGATTGTCACACAAATACCAAAGAGAAAGAGATCTACCTTAAGGAAATTAAATTGTTTGGACAAAGAATCCAAATATTATTTCTTCTTGTCATTATGGAAAAATCCTATAGAATTAAGAAATTATGCTAAAGGAACATTTGAACATACCAAACTTGTATGGGAGTCACCCTACAATAAAAGTCATGTTAAAACCAAAAAAGACTATTACTGTATCCTGTAAGTATTTAATGTGGTCCTTGGCTTGATGTACGTTCATTCTCTAGAAACTCCCAGGAATGAGTGTTTTCAGTATGACACACATTTGGAAAATGCATAGAAACACCACTCTGGCAGAAGTAACATTTTTGTTCTCTTTAGAGCTTTCCAGAATTGCCTTGACATATAAAATAGAAATCTTTCTAGCTCAGATGAAGGGTTGCTCAAGACAAAGCTCCAACCAGAACAAAAAGTAGAAGTCAAGGGAGCTTCAGTACCCAGCACATCAGGAAGATGGTGTTGGGAGGAGATGCATTTGTTGGGATAGACACCCTGAATATGTGTTGGGGACTTGTAGGTATTTCCAGTTATACCGTCAAAGAGCTTTCAAACTGCATTTTTCCCTAATCATTGAAAAGTAAAGGTGTTCTGAGAACAAACCTGCCCAACCTACCTGAGGCTGCATTTGGCATGGTTATGCATTTAGCACCCAATAGCTGTGATAATGGGCAGATGCAAAGCAGAGGGCAGGAAAACAAAGGTGGTAAAAGGTCTACCCTGAACAGCAGAGCCTGAGGTTGCTCCCCTGCAATGCTCACAAAGTGAGGAAGGTAAGCAGGTCAATGTGGAACACCTGCATTTCACAGGTAATCTGCTTCCTTTCCCACCTAAACCAGTGCAGACAGATTCCCTGTTCTGAACTTGCTGCTCTTCCTGTTCAAATCTAGTAACTGCAGGTGGTTTGAGCTAGTTCTCCTTTATTTGGCTTTATCAACTGGTTTGGAAAGTTACTAACATCATCCCACTGCCCACCTTGGGATTGAATCTATCTGGTAGAATGTCAAGTGACATCTGCATTTGTCTGATGATTTCAGATACAACAGCAAGGGTCAGACTTGAACAAAATTGTGTCCCAGAAGGGCTATTGATTAGGAAACAGACAACCTACACAAACGTCTCCATTTATGTTCCTAAACCTTCTCCCAAGGGTGGTTTTATTTACTTGAAATCACGGATATTTAGTCCAACTAGTATCACAGGCTGTATGTGTGAGTGCTTTGTAACCCAATTTCTTGAAGTATTCCCACTGAGAGATTTTATCTCTGAGAGTGTCCTAATCCAGCAATGAACGTTGAATGTTATTAAAAAGCAAAAGGAGAAGATTTCAGCTGTTGGAGAAACACAGCAGCCCTGCAGGTGGAGGTGCAGGGAGGCTCAGGAGACCCTGCCCAGCCCAAATTGTCAGTGAATAGAAACCAGCCATTTCTGAATATTGATTTTCCTTTCCACAGTGTGTAGTGCGACATCATCTCTTAGTTTCTTTGCAACATCTATTCACCAGTCCTTAAATGGTGATAAATTTGGATTTTTACCCCTGCTGCAGAGTTTGATCCACCCGGTGCAGCTGGATTCAGGCAGAGGCTGAGGACCTTTCAGAGACTGAGGGGTTTTGGGTTTTTTTTTTTTGCTACAAGCATCATTTTAAGGTGTTAAATTGGTCTCAGGAGTAAGGTACAATAAACATCAAGGAGTAACCAGCAGCACTGCTAACAAACAGCTCTGAAAAGGCTTTTTCCAGGTCTCAGTGCCTTGGCAGGACCAGATTTAAAAGGCTGGAAACAGACAACCTGGGAGGGATGAAAGGTCTTCTGAAATGACATCACCACAGTGGGGGAGAGCCCACAGGGATTATCAGGGTAGGTGGGGCTGTTACAGGGGGATTTTCCTTAGTCCTGAATGTGAATCTTACATCTCGCACGTGCATCTCTCTGCCTGTGTCTGTCCCTACACAAGTGCATTTCCTCCAGTCCAGTGTCTTGTTAAACATCTAGAGAGAAATTTATCCAAAAGAGAGGTAAAACAAGCTGCGTGGGTTAACCCACTGCAGAAGGAGATGATGTCGTGGGAAGCAGTCCTGAAAATGCTGGGGAACTGAGGGTTAGATAGGTCATGCTGCCAGCCAGCTGCAGATAAAATCCCCTGCATGCCCTATGGCTGAGAGGATGAACCAAACAAAGGGAGCATTGGGGAACCAGAAAAAAAGAAGATATAGGGAAAACCAGAAGCATGGTGGTAACTGAGGTTATTACAGTCAAGTTTCTATGGCTTTGGTCTTCTTCCAACAGTGGCCAATGGAGCTGTATTAGTGGGAAAGCATGAAACACTATGGTGAGGATCCAATCTCTCCTCTACAAGTAAAACGGAAAAGATCAGCATCTTTATCTGCTTTCTGGGATGCCTTTGGGGTCTCTGAGCTTGGTTTTGCACTCTCAGATCCTGAAAACCGGTTACTTTGCTCTGAGGTCTCTTCTAAGGCAGTTTTATAGCTCCTGATGTACCCCAGCCTTGCTTCCTCACTCCCCTTCTGATGTCAGCTTGTGTAGTCAAGTCCTGGGAATCAGTTCTGGGCTGGGAGCATTGCAAATATTAACAGCCTGGCCGCATACTTTTTCCTGGAGTCTTTCATATGCTAAAAAACCCTCTCTCTTTGTGTTTCATGGGTTTGGAATAGCAGTATTATTCATTATTCTACAGTTAGAGTCTGGTTCATGTCCCACTTTTATTCTAGTTTCTGATCATTGAATCCCATGGAGGGATAACATCCTCAGCAACCTCCCAGATGGAATAACATGGCTAAGAAAGAGCGGTAGGTGTTGATTCCTATTTTCTCCTCTTAGATTTTCACAAGGAGGCACATCAGAAGCAGAAGGAAAGACTTTATTTGAACTTTAAACTGGGGAACTCTTAATGCCACATGAGAAGAAATGGAGTTGCCTCTATATGAAAGATGTTCTGATGTTAGGAAAACAGAGGCTGCTCATGACCTGCATTACCCGAGCTGCTCCCCAGACACCAGTCACATCTCTGTAGCCAGCTTCAGCTGTCACTGCTCGTCTTGTCCCATCAAACCCAGTGATCCTGCAGCGGTGGTGACTCTTCAGGGCCACAGCCAGATCCTTAGCACTCCGAATGACAGCTGCTATTTTGGATGTGCTAATGGAGCTCTTCTAAAACCTTTACCAGTTCTCCTGCTGTCCCCCCGTCCCCCCCCCAGTCATTCCCTCCTGTTACAGCTCTGGCTGTACAGCCACCCCCCACCTGTGTGGGTCCCCATCCTGGTCTTCTTTGGCCATCATTCTTCTGCTGCTCAGGCTCATGGGAGCTGTGAGCAAGACACTCAAGCTGCTGCTGTCTCTCCAGCCTAGCCTGGAAACTGCATGTGCTTTTATTGCCAAAAATGTGCGTGCACAACCAGCTCCGTTGGTGGGTTTAGGAGGAGGTTGCAGTGGGAGCTCTGAACAGCCATCGTGGGCACTTTTGTGGTCTGGTGATATGATGCCCCTGACCCAGCAATGCCCAGGGTGAGAAACCATCCCACCTTCATGATTATTTTATCAGTGCACTTGAAGTGTGCTGGAGAGGGTTCAGGCCACCTCTGTGAACCCAGCCTGTCTGGAACACAACCCATAATCCAGCCCCTCTGTGGCCCCGCGCTGCAGACTGCAGCTGTGTTGGTACATTTATGCACTAGACCTTGAAGATGTTTGACTTTGTTTTCCTTTCATTGCCATAAGCAAACTCACTGACTGTGAAAAGGGATAAATTAGTATCTCTGAAGACTGAGTCTCTCTTTATTTTGAAAACAAGCATAGAGGAGCAGGAGCTCAGGCTCCCTCATCCTCCCTCCCCACCTGGTGCCAGCACTGTGTTTTGTGGAGCTGGCCTAAACCTCGGCTGCTCTGTGGTTTTGTGAGCTCTACAGATCTTAAGCACACCCTCTGGCTGGTGGCGCCCACCCCTGCCTTCTTGCTGCAGGTCCCAGAGCAAGGGCAAGATGTGCAAAAAGGTTTGTTTAGTTTGGACAGAGCTGGGAAGAGCACAGCTGCTGAAACCACTGGCTATATCTAAGGCCATGATACCTGGAATTTCTGCAAAGCACCAGTCTGAACTCCCAAGTGTGGCCTCTTCAACTTTCCCTATATAATGACATATTTCCTTTTTATGCCAATATGCTGTCCTGGATTTCTGTAGAGGCTTCCTCATGTCTAAGTACCTTCACCACCTACAGCAAGGGTTTTACAGCTCAGGGTGATGCTCGTAAGGTGGACCCAGGGAATTTCCTTTGAAAGCACAACACAGTCCAAAGCTTAACCCCAAATCCTCCCTTCAGTTGCATGACCTTCCCTCAGCTATGGCCCCCATGGCTTCTGAAGGGCACTGGCCCAAGGAAAATCTGTCAATAGAAAGACTGCAGCTGCTGTGCCAGCAATCAGTACTGGTCCCAAAGGGGCTGAGCTGCCTCGAGCAATTCCTTCCAGTCTGTCTGTCTTTACCAGCTGACCACAGACCATATCCTGCACGGGTATCCCAAACCGGGAACTTTATTTAGAAAATGACTCATACAGGAACGCACAGCCCTGAACCACTTCAGCTCGACAGGGCAATATTACTAGGCAGGGCAACACTGAGACCTCTGAAGACAACTGGAGCTAATTTGCCAGGAGCTGGTTTGTAGACGCGAAGCCTCTTTATGTGCTGCTTTAGGGAATAAGCTCGTGTTCTTACATTGCTGAGTATATGCCAATGAATGCCACCATGCTATGGACAGACTTTAATAAGAACTTTTCCCCTAAATTAGATGGAGGAGATGAAGATGGCTTGGCAAAACAACATGACCTTGGAAAGCATTCCCAGAGAGCTCTGGAGCAACTCAAGCGCGGACACGCAGTAAATTATTCAAAGGGCTGCCTCCATTTCTCTGCTCCTCTCCTTCCAGGTGAACTAAAATCCATAGAGTGGGCTATACTTTCTGCCTTCTGGGATTGTATTTAGATCATTCCTGCCAGCCACGGTGGGAGGAAGAGACCAACAGTTCCCAGCAAACACACGATGATGAACATCCAGAGGAAGATCCTGTCGATGACCATTGCAACGTACTTCCAGTCTTCCTTCACCTGAGAACACAGAGATGAGAGGCCGATCACCAACATTTATTTGAGATTAAAACTTATGAAGACTATTAGTGCTTCATGCCAAAATAGGATATTTTCACTTACATCGTGCTAGAGAGGAAGGTCTTGCTTGCATTTAGTGGTCCTATATGATGACAAAGATTTATTCTACCAATTGCAGATGTGGGGGATGGATTCCCAGACTGTGGGGGTGTGCGTGTGCTGTTGCAAACCCTGTTCACAGCTCCCCAGGGATGACATACGCCTGTGGATAATTAAGCTCGTCTGCGCACTCACTATCCCATTTTCCATGAGCAACAGCTGTAGCTGGGTGTGTACATGAGGCTGTGATTCAAACTGGGGAGGGTGGGATAGGAAGAAAGAAATAACTTGTTTCCCCATGCTCATGAAGAGATTTGCTTACAGATTAATGAAGCCAAGCTCTTTCTGCAACAGGATTTTCAGCTTTGGGTGAGTAAGCAGGGAAAATGAACCAGCAAATGAAAAAGGTGGTCTTGCTCACCTTGTTTCTTGCCCTTTTTTGCCTTTCTGTGGGAGGATTCTCCAGCAATTCCTCTCTGAGGAGGTCTAGTTCTTATTAATGTCATATGGCAAGGATTGTAAATGGCTATTTCATTAAGTAAGAAACCACATGCATATGAAAACCTCTTTTATTAGATTGCTGTTGTTAATTTCTTTCTCGGGAAGAGGACCGATCAGATGGCAAAGTTTTATTTGATATGCCTGTACCCATTATAATTTCCTATGATATACCACTTGGTGATTAATAGACCCAAGGACTGAAATTTGGCACTAGCTCAAACCTCTTTGGTGCCCGTGATTGCTGCAAGTCAGGAGTGTGGTGGAAGGAGAAGGAGGCAGAAGAGCCAAGGCTGCACTTCGTTGGGGGTGTTTTACTGTACCCACCAGCTTCTGACCCTGAGCAGCGAGTGGCTTCACCGTGCCCAGAGCTACCAGATACATCAGGCTGTAGCACGAGTGGAAAAGCACAGTACAATAATAATGTAACATTAACGACAGAGACCTTTTCATCCACAGAGCCTAGGTTTGTTTTAAAGAGAGATAATAATAAGGGAGTAACCCAGAACAGTAGGTGCGAGTTAAAACATGATTTGTAGGAGACCTGGTTTGAGCTTTGGCTTTTTAAGGATTTGCTGATTATGCTGAAAATTCTTTTTGGTCAAGGAAGCAATCCAAATATCAAGGAAATAGCTGTTTGCAGCAGATGAAGTTTCTCACAGCTATAGTGGCAACTTCAGGTCCTAAAACGTTATGACCTGTTAAGTCCCAAACGAACAAGCTCCAAGCACAAGGCAGTGACTCTGTAAACTCACCTCAAGTCTTCTCTGTCTCCATCAGGCATGAATGCACCACTAAATTTAATCTTATGCCTTGCACAGAGAAATCAGGATGTGTCAGCGAGAGGGAATATACACTCCTGGGTTCCGTGACCGACGTGACATTTTATTGAGCTAAGAGAATTATTCCTTACAGGTAAGACATCTGCCTTTACCTCACTGGGGTGTGCTGAGCCCTTCAGAGACTGACTGTAAATCTTCCAGTGTATTTGCAAAGTGCCTGTCGTCACTCCGTGCCTCAACCCAGGCAAAGTGAGCTCTGTAGCTACGCCTCTTGTTATTTGCTCTATGAACTGCCTGGTTAGGTCTTTAAATCATTTGGTGTTGCTCCAGCTCCTCAGCTCAGTGAGCAGCTTTGTAAACTGGGAAATGAGCCACACGCTGGTGAGCATAAAAGATTTTTTTTTTTTTTCCCTTAACTTGTTCTCTGAACAAAGCATCTTAAATTTCAGGAACATCTGAACATTTTCGGAAGTGTGAGAACGGGTTAAATATTTTTGTTCAATAGATAATTTTATTCTCTTTAAAAACAGCACCAAGTTACACAGGTCTTTAATACTTAATAGGCAGAGGTAAACTAATAGGGGTTCATCCTGTAACTTCCTTCTTGGAGGAAACCCTGTTGGTTTATGATTGTACAGCCCTTATCACTTTCATCTATAACTGGGGTGAGTAAAAGAAATAGCGACCCTTAAAATAAGAAGGAATTCTCTCATCCCAAGGATAAGGTCTCGGTAGATAACTCCCCTTTGCTGTACATGTTTTCTGATCACTTGCTGAAAGCTGGAGTGAGTCCCTGATTCCTAAAATTCCTTGTGAGAACGGCGGCTAAGCAAGCTCTGGATGATTGTGTTTATGGGATTAGTGTCTCATGATGCAACCAATGTGTAAAGAACATCTGTGGTTTACCATCTGATGTCCAACTGGAAAGCTGGATTGATTAAGAATGCCCCATTCTGATAAAATAAGCTTTTTTTTTCGGTATTTGCACCAGTAAAAGTGTTAGATCATGCAAAGAAAAGGAAGTAGAGGAGTTTCTCTTTGAGAAAATAAGGAGGAAATGGGAGAACAACAACTTGAAAAGTTCAGCAGAAATTTGCTTTCAAATGTAACGGTGTATGAAGAAATACTCAGCCCATCTTGAAAACAATGGCTGGGAGTGCGTCAGATGTTTGCAAAATCAATATCCAGCTTCAGACCAAGAGCAGAAAGGGTGAAATTGGAAATTATGGAGAGACAATGAAAACAAAAGAGGAGGAGGAAAAGAAAATTGCCTGGGGTTTGTTTTGTTTTGTTTCCTGACAGCACTGTAGCATTTCCCTGTGGTCCAGCACCTCACGTGGAGCATGATCCACAGAGGCCTCTCTGACAACATCCATGCAGCTGTCAACATCTGCCACCCCAACTCCTGAGCTGTATTTTGATTAGTTTTTAAGAAGCTCACTCGAAACTATTTTTGGGAAAGGATCAGGGGTAGGAACCAGGTAACTCCCCCACCCCAAAATTCCTGAAAAGTGAGGGGGTCTGCAGCTCTTCCTTGGCCCAGCTCCCTGCAGGTCTGAGCAGTGGGACCAGGGCATCCTCCCGCCCCAGGATTTGAGCGAAGAGTTGAGGTTCCTTGATGACATCTGATCCTCAGGACCCAGAGCCTGCAACACAGATTAGAACAGTCCCAGGAGGTTTTGTTGTACTTTGTTAAAAATAAACCGGTGAGATTATCCCATGTTTCCTGCCCCTCAGCTCCATTCTCTCCCATTTTATTTTTAAACTGTCTTCAACATCTTCTAATTAGAGCAGTCCAGAGATGTATGCCGGCATGAGGACAACAAGGCTTTCCAGACAGTGCTCTTGGTGTTTGGTTATTTGGGCTTGCGTGTGACGTGCGACTTCGGTTTGCTTCTCAGTCTGTAATTAATTTCTAATGGCATTTCTATCATATACTGGGACAATTCAGTCTTGCATTTTCCCCGGTGTCCCATCGTGCTTGTATTGTTTGCAGATATCTTTTTATTTTTTTGTAACAAACAACTGCCTCTTGCATTTCCCATTTTTCTCTTTCCTGAAGCACTTAATTAAATGAGCTATTTACTTTTAATTTAGAAGCACTGCCCCCGTGGCAATGGTGCTTTAGAAAAAAAAAAAAAAAAAAGGCAGGAACTTCAAAAGAGGCTCTGTTCTTATTCTGGGAAGGTGCATGTCTGAAAATAGTACCCAAGAGACCACGAGCTGTGTCTCGGGGGCTGCAGCTGCAGCAGAGGTGCTTGCTGATAGATTTGTTGAAGACTTCCATGAAGAAATGTCACAATTTGATTTTAAGATGAAAGCAGATTTCTGAGTACTGATTTCCCCCCCCCCCCCAATAAAATCTCATTTGATTAGGTCAGTTCTGCTCCTTAGAGTACATTTCAATTCCAGAAGGTCACGTTTCCTTCTTCTTTGTTATTTCCACATGGAGAAAAAAAAATGTGCTTTCCTGGTTAACATTTTCAGATCCAGGAAAGGAAAAGAGCATAGCCTCAGACCGTGGTCAGCAATTATTCCCCCGAATCTGAAAAGCTCACCTCTGCCTACCGTGCCAACGACAACTGCTGTGAAAGAGCAGAAAAGGGTGGGCAGGTTTGCAGGTTTTTTCCTGGGGAACCTGGTGCATCAGTGGTCCTGGGGGTGACCCTTCTGCCCTTGTTGCTGGATGTGTCCCTGGTGCCTTTGCTTGCAGGCTGGCCTGTCGGGAGGTCTGCTCAGAGCCCTCCAGACTGCTCTTTTTGATGTTTAGTGCTGTAAATAGCTTTGTCCTCAGGATAATCGCTTTGTTTCAAGAGGGAAGAGTAGTGGAAGGTAGAAGAAGAAAATTTGTGGCTTCTGAAGGCTGTTTTCATTTTAGAGAAGGTTGCAATCGTGGATTAAGAGGGAAGAACCCAAGATATTCATGGACTCTGTTCTTGACACTATCAACAAGCTTAGCAGAAAGAGAATCAGTTGAAATGGGAAGTATTATCAATGTAATATTCTTTCATTTGCACCATGGAGAAACAAGTGAGTTAAAATCAGTTGACTTCCACGGGTTTACTTGTGATTATTGGTAGGAAAAGAGAACGGAGTTTAATTCCCACAGTCTTAACATGCCTGTGATGTGCTGTAACCTGGCAAAGACTGCTGGGCTGTCAACTAATGAAGATGGAGATTCACAGCCCATCTCTGCCACAGATTTGCTCTGTGACCTTGAACAGGTCGCCTCATCTCTGTATTTTGGCTGTCACTCCTCAACATGAGGAATAAACGGTTACTTCCTCAAAGGGATGTCGGGAAGTCAAAGACATTAAACAACAGAGGCCTCTCAAACTATGGTACCTAGGAGTATATAAATGGACAGTAGCACTTAATCTTGTTGTTGCCGCTGCCAAGTGCTCAGTGCTATGAAAAATGCAAATGCCAAGACACTCTTCATGCCCAGGAAGTTTTGTATAAAATCCCTATGACTTGAACTGACTCCAAATCTTGAGTAATTCAAACTGTAAGCACAGCTGAAAAAACACCTTTTGTGGATGGATCCCTCTAGGAAAAGCTGGGTAAGACTTTTCTTCAGTAAGAACACTGGCTTTGGGATCTCTTGTGGCTTCATTCATTGTAGCTCTAATCAGCCAGCACCCTGTACCCATGGTATTGCGGGGGAAGAGCTACAAGTGGTGTGAAAGGATGTGGTTTCTCCATGTGTATCACTATCTCCATTAGAAGAAATCTTTCCAGCCTTTACTTTCCTTCCCTTCCCTATTTGTAGCCATATTCAACCTCTCAGAATAAGTGTGAAATTTGTCTGTCCACCCACCTTCCTGCACAGAGCCAACTGCTCCAGTGCAAGTCCACTAATGAGGAATTGCATCACAGAGCTAAACATAACCTGCAACGTCCTCACGCTACTACGCGCTTCCTACAGCTACAACCTATTTTGGGAATTTGCTTTCCTAGGATCAGCAGCCTGAGTCAGTGGTTAATAAACCACCGAGAGTGTGAATTCCTCATCTGTCAGAGGCTTCTCTAAAGGACATCTGCTATGTTCCCACCAGGTGGCTGCATTTTGGCTCTTTCACATTCTTAGCTGTTTCCTTCCTACTTAATAACAACTTTATTTTCTCCTGGAGAATCCTAGAGCACCTCTGAGTATGGTCTGGTTGTGCTACCCCCTTGGTCCCCATGCCTGCCAAGACCCCAAGGACAAACTCTCCAGCTGTGCCTATGGTGGCCCCTGTGTTCAAAAGCCACACTATCAGGGGTGGCTGAGCCTTCATCAGCAAGTGCGCTCCCTGTGTAGCCCCCAGATTTGGTGGGGCTTCCGCAGCAGGTGATGTTTGACTCGCCCAAGGAGAGGAGGCTGAGTTAGCATACTTACTGAGAAATCCGCATCTTCTGCTCGCAGATGGTCAGCTATGTAGTGAACCCCTTCCACTGCCAGCTTCAGGGCTGGGGACATCAACAGAAGGTGTTGCTCTTTGGCGCTGTGAGCCTTGCTCCCTTGAGCTGGTGTGTCGGCCACCTCGCTCTTTTTGCATTTACACTTGCACTCAGGGGGCTTGTGCTGGGGCTGCTCTTCATTTAGCTGGCACCGCTGGGATGCCGGAGAGCTGGTAGAGTGGCCATTGGTCTGGGAAGAGTCCTCTTGCAGGTAGCAATACTGGATGCTCCGGGACCTACAGCGGATACTCCCTTCCTCTGCCTTGTTGGGGCTGTACATCTGCTGAACGCTTAGTGATCTGCCTTTCAAGATGGAGGTAGTCTGGGTGTCACTCAGATGGTGGCATGAGGGTTGTGGAGAGGAGCAGGGCACCTGCACAGGCTCTGGGTGCAGCACAGAGTACTGCCCTGAAGGGGACTTGCAGATAGGCTGAGGCTTGGCTGGCTCCTCGAGGTGGGCACAGAAGGAAGATGTGGGTGATGGCTCATTGCTCTGGGGGCTGGGGGTAGATGAGGTAGTGAAATTGGGTTCCACATCAATCTCGGACCAAAGCCTTGGTGTGTTGGTTATTTTGTGCATGGATTCAATGAGCTTCTTGCAATTGTCCTTCACTGCAGAGGGACGTTTCATGAAGAGGAGGCGTGGGACTATGTCAAGGAAGATTCTCCTCACCCAGTCAGGCATCGTGTGGGTACGCGGGGAACGATGGTGCACATTGAGCACAAAGACAGTGATGATGATAGACAAGGTAACAAATATCATGGTAAAGAGAAGATATTCTCCGATCAGAGGGATAACCAAGGAGGTAGATGGGATGATCTCTGTGATGAGCAGCAGGAACACAGTGAGAGACAGCAGCACAGAGATGCACAAGGTTATCTTCTCTCCACACTCGGAGGGCAGGTAGAAGACCAGGACAGTCAGGCAGGAGATCAACAGGCAGGGGATGATCAGATTGATTGTGTAGAACAGTGGCAGCCTCCGGATAATGAAGGAGTAAGTTATATCGGGATAGATCTCTGTGCAGCATTCATATTTCTTGCTGTTGTAATTGCCCACAGCGTTGATGATGACCCATTCCCCACTCTCCCAGTAGTCCAACTGGTCCACATGACTGTGCATGCTCACCAAGTCTATCTTTGCTTTGTCATAGGTCCAGGAGCCAAACTTCATTGTGCAGTTTTGCTGGTCAAAGGGGAAAAAGGTAACATCGATGCTGCAGGAGCTTTTGTAGATAGCAGGAGGCATCCATTTAATTCTCCCATCATAGAAGAGGTGGGCCTTGGTCAGGTGGGTGACTGCAAAGTCACCGTCAGCACTGGGGAGAGAAGACAAGAAGACTAAGGCTTCTCTAAGACATATTAATCTGTTAAAGAAATAGGATATTTAGTGCTTGGCTTCCAAAAATGCACCTGAGAGATGCAAGAGGCACATCACATGCAAACACTGGATGCATCCACTCTATCCAGTGGGTTCTGAACTCTGTGGGCTTATGCAAGCACTGGTTTTGCATGCAAATGTCAGCCCTCACCTCACACAAATGAGGGCCCTGAGGTGAGCGTACACGAGTTTTCCTCAAAGGTGTCTCATAAATGCCCTGGGAAGGGTTGAGCTTGTTTTAGAGAGGTGGGAGGAACTCTACCAGGTACTGTGGCTGGGGGCTCTGCAGAATTAATTGTGACAGCTGCTATAAATGAAGCAGTGTTGGGGATCAGTCAGTCTTTTACATGAAAAACAGCAAGAACATCCTATTAATAGAAATCATGAAAGTTCATCTTTCGATTTCCCAGCCAGGAAGGGAACTGTATTTTATGGTGTCTTCATACGGGGACTCTCAGCTGGGGTCTGTGTGCTGGTATAAGATAAAGAGATAACAGCTCAAGATTTTATATCAGAAACCATTTCCAGACAATGGAAAAGCTATTGAATAAACAACATTTTGGGGTTTTTTTGTTGTTTGGATCTGCTTTTCTCAGTTGATCAGCTGATTTCCCACAGCACCGTGCTGTACACCTGTGACACCAGCTGCTTCCAGTTCATCAGTGGGACTGGGGTACAAGTGAAAGAGAACAGAAGAAAGGCAAGTGCACTAGGGATCTGGGGGAAGAAAGACCACCAAGGAATGTCCTACTTGAGTTGTAATGGTGTTGGAGAAAGGAGGGAGATTGGGAAACTCTGGGAATGGGATCTCCCAGCCCTGGAGACAGCCTTGTCCTCCACCTGCCTCAGCATCACCAGCCACAGCTCCGCTCCTTCCCCACACCCACAGTTCTGCTTCAACACGTTAAACATTGAACCTGCTGGTTGCCCTGGTGTGTGGAGGCCACAGAAGAAAAATAAATCATTAACAGATTCAGTTAGTGCAACAGGCAATTAATGGCCCTGAATGGCTGTGTCATTGAGAAGCTCTGTCCCTCCCCTGCTCTCAGTGAGGAGGACATGTGGACTGTGGCACTTGAACTCCATGGCTGCGGCCGAGTTTAGGAGACCTTATTGCTCTCTACAGCTACCTAAAAGGAGGTTGTAACGAGGCTGCTGTTGGTCTCTTCTCCCAAATTACTAATGATAAAACAAGAGGAAATGGCCTTAAGTTGCTTCAGGGGAGGTTTAGATTGGATATTAGGAAGAAATTCTTCATCAAGAGAGTGGTTGGGCACTGGAACAGGTTGCCCAGGATGGTAGTGGAGTCATCATCCCCGGAGGAGTTTAAAAAACGAGCAGACGTAGCTCTGAGGCCATGGTCTGATGGATAGAGAGATGTTAGGATGAAGGTTGGACTTGATGATCCTGCAGGTCCTTTACAACCCTAATGATTCTATGATTCTCTAAGTCCACAGGTACCTTCTCTACAGCAACATCCTTCCTCCAGGCAGTGTCTGCAGGGTCTGCAGTCTGCCTTGGCTTACGCAAAGAGGTGAAACTGAAGCATTCAGAGCTGCACAAGTGGCACATCTCCTTGTTGTGATAATCATTGTGATGGAAACTGGGGGTTTGAATCACAAAATTTTGCCTGAAAATGAGCCAAGCCCCTCCATCTGCAGACCCTTTGTTCAGTGACTGGCTGAAACTTCAAACCTTCTCGCTCTCCCTTGATTTCTATTTGCAGACAGAGGATTTTTGTACTCTTCGGCAGCCGCAACCTGGATCAAACATCCTGATTCAAGGACCCTTAAAATGTGGGTGAGGTTTGGACAGAGCTGCATTTATTATTTTTTTTTATCATGAGCAAATGGCCTGAAAGGTTGAAAACCCAACGGGAAAAAAAAAAAAAAAAAAAAAGGAGGGGGAATCTGTTTGTAGAACAATGCCCTCAAGTCTAGCTAGGGGAATAGAGAAAAGAGCATCCAAAAAGAAAGGAGGGAATTGGGGACCACCTTACACACCTGGCTTGAGCCACGCAGAACTCAGGGATACAGAGGAAGAGCCCTGGGTGTGATGTTGAGTTGCAAACGGTATCGTTGCTAAACAAAGGGGGAGCTGAGCAGGGGAGGGAGAGCTTCTGCTAAAAACTTGAGATGAATTATTCAGACTGATACAGATAGAAAGCTCTCTGCTCCTGCCCAGTCCTCCCGGCTGGAGCCAATCCAGCCTGCAGCCACTTTCCCAGCAGCGGGCAAACTCCCTTGGCCCTGCTCTGCTGCTTCGGTGCTCAGATGTGCCCTGACAGCAGCTGTACAGCGACAGGGTGCACAGGGGTCACACCTCTCCTCTTCCTCACCAGCAGCAAGATAAACAGCACAGGGATGAGCTGCTGAAGTCCCTCACAGAATGACAGAATGGTAGGGATTGGAAGGGACCTTGGAAGATCAAGTCCAACCCCCCTGCCAGAGCAGGATCACCTAGATCAGGTCACATAGGAACAGATCTAGGTGGGTTATGAATGTCTCCAGAGAAGGAGACTCCACAACCTCACTGAGCAGCCCGGGCCAGGCTCTGCCATCCTCCCTGTGAAAAATTTTCTCCTTTTGTTTACATGGAACCTCCCGTGTTCTAGCTGGCACCCACTGCCCTTGTCCTATCACTGGACATCACTGAGAAGAGCTGCTGAGGGCAGAAGGAGTTCTCTAATTTTATTTCTTTAGGAGATCATCCACTGATTTGCACACAAAAGGGGAAAAAATAAGACTCTGTGATAAGATATTTGAAATAAGATATTTGGTCTTGCCATGTGAAGCACCTTCACCAGTCAATGACCACACTGGCTCCCAGTAAGACTGGTGTAGTATTGCTTATTTTGGGAAGCAGGGGTAGGATCTGGCCCTTGGTGAGCCGTCTTGGCTAACAGGGTATCTGGGCAGAGACGGCTCCCAGGATCACAGCCCAGATCTTTGTCTTTTGAGATAATTTTCTTGGTGGGTAGAGTTAATGAAAGATAAACTCAGAATTACTCTTCGGTGGAGAACCAGGTTTTTGCTAAACTCTCCTTTGTTCCTATAGTAGAAAGCCTTTGGTCTTTGTGGCAGATTTTGGAAAAACAAAAGAACCCAAAAGGACCTCTGAACTGGAATTTTCTAAAGCTTTAAAATGTTCTTTTTTATTATTATTAAGATAGGAAAGTTATAAATATGTGCAAACCCAGGCTGCTGTCTCAAAGGCAAAACCACCATCGCATTTTACTCCAATGCAAATAAAAACCAAATGAGGTACCATCTACCCAATGCCTTTCTTACATCATCTTTCTTAAATCTATTTTACACCTCCGGGACCACTTACTTTGGATGAAAACCATCTCTTTTTTTTTCTTCCCCCCCCCACCCCTCTTTTTGGGTTCTGCCTGCCCCTTAAAGACCGATTCAGACATGAAACATGTTCAGTGCTTGCTGTTCACGGTGGTTTTCTTACTAAATCCAGTTCTGGATTTAATGACATCTCTGAGACAGGATTAAAATCATTCATTAATGGAACAGCATGTTTATAATTGGAGTTGCATTACAGAGATGGGATAATGAGCATTCACTAGTGTCTTCCTTCTTAGGTGAAGCAGTGGGTCAGTGGCTGGGTAAACACCACAGGTACATGGCTTTCCTTTTGAAAACTGTTGGAAAAGTGCACGTGACTCTTGCTAAAAATTCGTCCAGATTCGTTACAGATCATGTAATTGTGTTTCATTCCCAGAAATGTCCTGTCTGGCAGGTGTGCAGTCTCTGCGTGACTCTCCTGCAAGCGTACATACAACCAGCATGATGTGGCAGGTCCTGTGTGTCAATTATTTCCATAAATTACCCATTTTTCTGATGAGGGAGATGGTTTTTGTTGCTTGCCTAACAAACCCAGCCTCATCCTGGGTCCTCCTTGGCTCGCACATTATTCTAAATAACTCTGGTACTGCCTTCTGAGCTGGATTTTGCCTGCAGTGCTGTGGCAAGAGCGGAACAGCAGCAGAAGAGCCCCTTGCAATTAAGGGTCAGCTAAAGGCTCTGAGGAGCCATAAAACACCCTGGGATCCTCCCGTTTGCTTCTCCCTCACCAACCTAGCAGGGCTGTGAAGCAATTTTTGACTTTACTGGGTGTGTTCAAACTTCTCATTGTCATTGAGTGTAGAGATAGTTGAACAGTTTGCGAGCAGGGTAAATTAGCCGTGCTGTTGTACATGGACTGTCTCCAAGCCAGCTATATCACGCAAAGGTGGTGTTGGCAGTTGTCTCAAGCCTTTGTGCATTTGTATATTTTTGCCTCCTTCCTCAAGCTTACCACCCACACTGGACCTTCCAGCATATGTTTACTGGATTGGAAGCTACGTTTGCTGGCACCCTGCCGACACAGTGGGGGACCTAGAGAGACACCTTCATCCTGGGTGAGGCTTTCATTCTGCTTCTCTTGACGTGAGAGAGGGAGCAAATAAGGTCACCTGGCTGTTGACGGTCTTCCAAAGCCTTTCCTCAACCTCCTCCAAGGGGTGAAGGTGAGACAACCAACTGCAAATGAATCTGCAGTCAGGAGATTGGGGAAACCCTCTTTGCTTTGCTGTGGGAAAACCCATTCCTGGCTGAGTTGTGCTGACAGCCCCGACTGCATGATGTGAGTATTTCCTTAGACAGGAAGGTGGGAGACCTGATATAGTGGGACGGGGAAAAAAAATCTGCAGTCATTCCTTCACAGTGATAGCACATTTTCATCTTGTTCAGTCTAGACCACTCTGTTGTGACAGTTGTCATGAAAAACCATTTGGAAGAAGGAGCGAGTGCAAGGTAAACATCACACGAACACTTGAGAATTAAGATAGTCAGGCTCTCCTGATTACTCTGACCTGACAGCTCTAAAAAATCTGTCAGGAATAAAGTACTGGAGCTTTTATATTTTCACGTCAAACACAACAGTGCACACTGATAAAGAGAGAAGACAGTCGCTTATTTTTTTGCCAATGGAAACAGCCTTGCTGTGTTCTGCAGCCTTTGAGTCCTCATTTCAAGACTAAAGGCTGCTCTTCTAAAATCTTGTACATTTCTAAGGGTTCAAGAATAGCATTGTTGTACTGGAAGCCATCAACCATAATTCATTAGAAAGCTCTGTTGATGGAGAATCTTTTTTTTTTTTTTTTCCCCCAGTTTCTATTTTCCCTGCAGTTGGGAGATACATCATCTCACAAAATTAAATGTTTTCAGAAATGCATGTAAATGAGGCACACATTTATTTTAATTTCTGATGATACAATTTAAATCCAAACAGAGCTTTAAAAGCCTGAAAATTAGCTATATACATATATGGATATAGCTAGAATGTCCTCATTTAAAGCATTTTTCACTGAACAGCAGTAACCAAGACAAATCGGAGTTTCAAAACCCCTTTAATGAACGTACCCTGCACCCTTTTGGTCGTCATAAAAGAAATGCTTCTGGAATGTTTAGATTAAAATACTCTCCAAAGGCAAACTGGAGAGTATTTTAACAAATGTTTTGTGCTACCAAACGGTAAGTACAAAGTCAGAGGCTGGAAGGATGATCTAGTTCAAGCTCCCTGCTCAAAGCAGGGTCAGCTACAAGAAGATCAGAATCTTGTCCGGTTGGGTTTTAAATATCTTCAAGGTCTTGGCAACTTGGATACAAAACATTTTGGGTACATAGGTGTCTGTGTACTGATCTGTATTCCTGTAGGTCACATCCCAGCTTTTGCTTGCTTCAGGAGTTTAGAAATCAGCAGTAACTGGTATTTCGATGGTTCCTTAGTAAAACAGGCACCTGTCTCAGGAATGGTTGCACTACACTGACGAAACAAGCCCACGTTTCTCAGAAGGCTCTAACAGCACTGAACACGGGCCTTTTCCTTCAGTTCTTCCCTTCGCCAAGGCCAAGCATCCTCGTCAGCACTTTGGAGGCAAAACTCTAGCCCTTGTCCTCAGCATAACAGTAGGAGAAGTCCTTGGATGCTAACACAGCAACAGCCCATGAGAGAGATCCCGCTTATAGATTTCTTTCTATCAGTTCCTCTATTACTGGAGAGAGCTTGGCAGCAAACCTCAAAGGCATCTAAGAGATATAATTCCTCTCCAGAAACACAGTCATTTAAGCTCCCAGTAGGATCAGGAAAGCTCAAGTGTGGAGCAGCCATTGTGTAAGTACAACCTGGTGCAAAACAACAAGATCTGTGGAAGTCACACAAAGAAAAATGTCAGGGGTGTTTCCATTCTTTTAAAGGTTAGACATCTTTTGGTATTTCTCCTCCAAACAGCTTTGGGATGAGTCAGAAAACCAGTGTCGCTCCATAACTTTCACTGCTTGCAAACAGCATTGTACAGTTCAAAAGAACAAGTCGCTATAGTTTAGCTCAAAAGAATCCTTTGTTTCCTCATGATTTTCAAAAGCTGCCTCTCAGATGATCTTCTAACCCAGCCCAGTAATCCTTTCTGTCCATGTTACCACTGGGTGAATTCCGTAAGATGTTTCCTACTTCGAATTACAGAGAGAGATTTGTGTTGGAATTCCCTTTGTGTATGATCTTGTTGGTTTGTTGGGTTTTTTTTGGGGGGGGGAGGGAGTGGATTTTTTTCTTTAGTTTTTTTTGGTGACTATGGGGCCTAAGGCAGGGATTACTTTTTGGAACAGAATACACCAGAAAATACTGAGAAAAAAACCCAGAAAATTTGAAGTCTGAATATTTCCAGTAGCTTCTTCCCAGGTTTTACAATCATCAGGCTAGAGAAGACAAATGCTATCATGAATATCCAGTTGAAAAGGAACCAGTGAAGCTCACATTTCAAGTTCCCTGCTCACTTATTAGGCTCAAGGACATGGTCTCACTTTCTTCTAGGCAGCTTTTAGCACCTGGAGCACCTGGCTGCAAACCTGCAGTTTCAGGGGTTTCTTATCTGGAGTCTCTATGTTGTACAGGGTCCAAATGGCTCAATACAGTGGGGAGAAGTGGGAAGAAAAAATTAAAATG
>JAAGNO010014386.1:0-30950 GCA_033439905.1 Ceryle rudis | reverse complement strand
AGAAAAAAACAAAAGCAAAATCCTATCAAACTAGAACCAGGCAATGGCTTGTCAAAACTGAGCTTGGCTTCCAATGTTAGTGTTTTCTCTGAGTTTTAGTCACATACAAAGATGGTTTTGTTTGATGCTTGCGGCAAGTGGAGCCTGCGCTGGAGAGGGAGACTGGGATATCCTACATCCTAGGAGACCGGAGAGCTCTGGTGTGATAAGCCAAGGAGAAAACAGTCTTGGCACTTGGACAGTCTTTCTAAGAATATCAACAGACTCCAAAGGAAAGAAAGAAAGAAAGAAAACAACCACTGGCTCCCTAGGAAGTATCCAAGCAAGAGATAGATTTCAAGTATTTGGAATCAGGAGCAAATGCCTATTTAAGGCTAATTCTAGAATGGTGTTGGGCTGACCTGAAACCTGTACGTGTCGATACACAAGCCTGACATGTTTCAGTGTATTTTCTCTATTTAAGCCCATCCTCAGTAATTGGCTTTTCCAGCTGATGGTGATGAATTAGGGGAGAGCTCCTTGGTGAAGTGAAATTGAAGAGGACTGAAAGCTCGAATCCAGCTAAATTGTGTATCTGACATGTGAAGAGAAAACAATACCTGGCATCCCCCAACAAAACCCGCTGTCCGGAGAAAGGATCATTAGGAAAACAAAGCCCTTGTGATGAATATTAGTCATGTCATTTAAGGCACATCTGGGACAGATGAGCATCTACATGGAAATCAACCACACAGAACAAAATAAGAAGGAATAATTACAAGAAGCACCTTAACACCACGGGCAGAGAAAATTTGCAAGGCTGGGTTTGCCCTCTGGCCAAAGTGCTTCACACTCACTTGTTGTAGAGGACAATATCTGGTCTCCAGATGAGCTCTGAGGGGATTCGGATGGATGTGACGTTTTCATATTCTTGGGGGTCCCAGCGCAGCTTGTAGTCGTGCCACTCCTGCCAAAAACAAGGCGGTTACCAAGCTGGGAGAGTTAAGATTGCCCAGCTGGAAAGGAACGTGGAAAAGCACATAGTTTGGTGTACCCACCTGCTTCACCCACACGTTCGTGGTCATCATCTGATTTTTCTCATCCTAAAACACAAGATCAGATATCGGTTACAGAAACAGATGAAGTGGCCCAAGGAACTCAGTAAATTTCTCTTAATTGTGCTTCATTTCTGTAATTATAAACCACCTCTGCAATAAATGCAAATTTCATCTTGGAAATAAAAACCAGATGTTTCTGTCATTTAACATGGGACAGGGCACAGCTGCCTAATACCACTGAACAGCTGAGCTGGCACCTAAGCAATTTTGTGAACAGAAGGGTTAGAATTGATTGGGATTTTCCTTGGTGGAAAATCCTGACGGATTCAGCCTAGGATGATGGGGCCAGGCAGAGGAAAGAGCTCCACAGCTTGGCTTTGACCTGAGCACTAAAGGAAGGTGAGTGCTGGGTATCTCCTTACTCAAATGATGCTAAGCTTCACCTGCAAGTGGTGTTTAGTTTTTCTGCTGTGAAACATCATCCGTGAACACAGTTCTTGAGGACACAAAGCTCAGAGGTGTTTCTTCTTCTACTAAATAAGTGAATTTAAGAGTGCTGTGGATTGGGTTTTTCTGAATAAACCCAATCTGCTGACATGCAACCCTTTGAGACCCTGGTATATACCCATGCTGTCCATTGGAAGACTTTTTCCCAACTCTACATACAGATAGTATGGAAAGGTAGAACTGTATGTATATATACTTTTAACTAACGTGAGGCAGATGTAATGCTGGCAGCACTGTAGTAGAATTAATTACTGCTTGCCACTTGCCTCGCACGCTTGACACAACCCCGTCGTAAATAACTAAGACAAATTATGTGGCGCAGAGCCTGGTGCTGGTCTGCTTTTAGTGTCACGCCAGAGCTCAGAGCTTATTTTGTGTGTTTTCTTCTTTTCTCTCTCACTTTTTAGTAGGCATCAAAACCAGCTCAATTGACAGGACTCATTCGGAAGCAAACTGCTCATCATTAACCTTGCTCTTGTGACAGTTCAGGATTAATTCTGAACATTAAAAGCCAGGAGATTCAGAGGGGGGCTCTGCCTCCTCCTCACTGAGCTTCCTTACTGTTGTTGTGGTGTCAAGTGTGAAACCTGCTCAGAGATAACCCCATCCGGGGTTAGGGACCAGAAGCACATGGAGGAAGAATGAATACAAAAGTCATTCAGATGAGCAACAAAGAAAGGGAAAATACCCAGCTCCTTCCTTGGGTGCTAATGGGAGATGAGGAATGCCACTGGAGGAGGCTGCCATGCCCTGAACTGGACCAATCCTTGAGCATCTGCTTCTCTTGCCACTTTGCAATTCAAGCATCTGAGGGTCTCCACCACAGCCCCTGCACTGGGGAACCCAGTCTCACAGGTGCTACCCTTTACTGGAATTTTCCTCCCTGGCTGGGTGCAGACTCTTGGTGGCAACTCCTGCCCATGATTACACCTGAAGGCTCTGCCATCCTCCTGACCCCAGCAAAGCATGACTCTATTCCCATGGGTTTATCTCATGGGGGGTTTGCAGTGTGCTGATGACTGGATGCCTCCTCCACCTGCACGGCTGCCTTCTCCTGCACTGAGCCAGCCCAGGGGACTGTGGGTGGTTCTGCAGCTGGTGGTGGGGTTCCACTGCCTGGTCTCTTTTCTTAAGGTGAACACAGCACACGAGGTCCTGTAGAGACAGAGGCTTAGGAGTCCAAATGTCTCAGCTCCTGGACACATGCTTTATCCCTTCCCACTTTTTTTCTGGGCTCAGAAAACCCTCAGCACACCAGGGTGAGGTAAGGACACGAAGGGATGTGAAGTTCCACATTGATTTTTGTTCCCCTGCCCCCAGCTTCTGTCAGCAGGAGCTGGCTGGGGTTTGAATACAGCTCTGATTTCTCTTTCAGACTTCTTGTCGTTGAGAACTGAACGTTGGGTCTAACAATTGCAGTGGGGTCTGCACCAAAAGGGGGTCACTGTTGGGAAGGGGGAGAGACTGTTGGAGTGCTGCAATGGTGGCAGGGGGCATCCTCAGTCCCCAGCCACACAGGCTGGGGCAGGATGGGATGAGAGCTCTCCTCCAGCTGTACCCACCAGCCCTGGCACAGAACTGCCTGCTGGCTGCACTTCTAACCACTGACAAGAAGATTTTAAGAAGATTAATTCTTCTTAAGTAAACTGGGAAAAGCACTACGGAGCAGGTGTATCGATCCCCCCACTTCCACAACTCAGCAGCTGCATAATGGAAAGTCTCTCTTATGCCTCCACAGTTACTAATGTCTCATCTTTAGTCTTATCAATTATTCAGATGAGAACTGTACAACTTCAACATTAGCAACTGCAAACAGCCCTGGCTCCCTCAGGCTGACGTAAGAGAGAGGAGTGGAAGACCATCTCTGTGCTGCAAAGCTAGAAGCTGGTGGCTTGTGTGACTCTCTAGCAAACCCCAGCACCTCGGCTCTCTTTCCTCTGCATCCCAAAACTCTTATCTCAAAATATATAATGATGTGGAGAGTCATCTGATATGATTGTCCTGCACCAGTAAAGTCTTTAAGTTGAATTCCACTTTCTGTTATCACCCCTTCTTACTCTGCCACACAAATACAGTAAAAAAGTGACTGTGTCCAAAAGGGAGGTCACTACTTGGTCAAGAGATGTGCACCAACACAAACACACTGTCCTGGGAAGTGCAACAGGGACAGGAGAGAGAAGCGTGTGGGAGCAAGATCAGCACAAACTAGACAGCCTGTGTGTGTGTGTGTGTGTGCTTAACATCTGCAGCCCTGCCGGGATCTCCTCTGGATTCATCACTTGACCCCGACGTGCTGTGCCAGAGAAATCCTTTAAATACCAGTTCAGAGCGCATCAGTCTGCAGTGCAAACCACTATGGTTTGTCCACAGCTCGTGCATTTTGCACACGTGTCACTTCTATTTCAGCAAACATTCAGAAACCATTTTCCCATTGGTATCTGCCAGGTTAGCTACAAACCCTCAAAACTCTCCTTTGCAGAAAGCTTCTCAAGCAGGGTGCCTTCCCGAGATGAGTAAAGCACTGTTTCTGTGTGCTTGTGTAAATTAGTCTTAGTAATTCTGGCTCAAATCCCAAATCAGCTATTATTTTTTTTCCCTTGGTCAGGACTCTCTGGTATTTATACCAGTTGCTTCACTACTCTGCTTTGATCAGTACCACAGGTTTTGATTAAGAATTTGGGATTTTGCCTATGAATGAAGAATAAAGGATCCACTTTGACGACCAGCTACTCACATGAGTCATCCCTCCTTCCTGCAGAGCTGTCTGTATGATAACTCTTTCCTGCTGAGAGCAAAGTCTTCCCAGCCCGACCCTGGATCAGCCAGTAAAACCTGCATGCACCAGAAGCCTCTCCCCAAGCCCCGACCCCACTACTCTTGGCCACTTGTTGCACAAAGCAGGTTGCACTTACAACATCGATGAGCTGGGCAATGGACAAGCCAAAACGGACAAGGACCACATCGGAAATGTTGGCGACGGGGCGGGACCACTTGTTATAGCCCGAAAAGAGTTTCTTCAGGAGACGCTCCTCCGCATGAGCTCTGGTTTCCACATGGCCAAAGGCTGCGGGGAAGGCAAGGGACACAGTGACATGGAATGTGTGCAGCTCCAAGCACCAGCATTGCTGGAGCCTTTTCTGGAGGGGATCCCTGGGCTAAACCCTGTGATGGGCAACTAGGGACACATGGGAAGGTGTTGCCACCCTGGTGACTTGCCTCCCCACTTCCCCAGCTATTGCCTTGTACTTCTCCCCCTGTCCACCCACCATGGCCAATTCCCAGGGTAGGGTTTCCACTGGGATCAGGATTGGTCTGCAGAAGGTTGGGGCATTGCTAAAACCATTAGAAAAACACTACATGGGCCATTCTCCCCTGAATTTGGTTTAATTTTTCAGGCCTCTTTGCAGCAAGTTTCTAGCACCGAAGTCTGCGAGCAGGAAAGAGGGATGCAAGAAAGGCAAGACAAAAATGAAAAAGCAGCCTCCGTCTGGGAGATGGGGATTTGGGCTCAGATTTACACATAAAAATTGCCATCAGGAAAAAAAAGGCAGACCGAAATTCATCTCTTCAAACCAACCCTCACTGCTGGTCTTCCACTAAAATGATGGGTGAGAAAGAGGATGGAGGAGAGCACCATTAGGATATCAGGAGAGCAGTTTCCCTGAATAACAACTTCAAAAGTTGGAGGCTGCCAGGAGCAGCCCTGACCCTGCACGCACACTACAAGAAGCGTTGGAGATGCCAGCTGGCTATGAAAAATTAAAGCCACCTTTCTTGGAGGGGGTTGCCGGGGAGCTGAGCTCCTGTGCTGGCTGCACACAGATGCATCCTCCAGCACGGTTGGTGGGGAGAGGGAGCCGGGGGCTCTCCCCGCAACCCTCATGGAATATGGCTCCTACTCAGTCTTTAGCTGCCCTGGATTATACAAAGGGAAGCATTAGCTGAGCGCTGGCTGCGCTCTGCCCAGCCCGAGCTGTAGCCCGGAGACACATTAACACACTTTACCCAGGGAAGAAAAACGCAGGCAAGGAGCAGGATGCTGAGCCCCTGCCTGTAATCTCCCTCCTGTCCCCTTCCTCACCGCGGCTTTAACCCCTTCCATCTCAAACCGAGCACGGAGCAGTAAATAAAAGCAAAGCTTTGCTCAGCAGAGGCTGGGATTTCTGGGACCTGCAGTGACGGGGCAGGAGGATGCAAGAGTCGGGGAAATTCCATGAGGACAGGGACCAGTCTTTGCAGCATGTCTTTGGGAGGGGTAAGGGAGAAATGAGCTAAAGAGCAGAGCAGGGGTAGAAAAGCTTTCTCAAACTTACCGGGGAAGATGCTGGCACACAGCAGGAGGAGGAGGTTTCCTTTAGACGCAAGAAATCCCATCGTGGAGCAGAGCTCAGGCTCTAGTACGCAGAGTCTCCCGTCAGAGCAACTTTTCCTCTCGGAGCCTCTGGATCCTCCAGCTTCATTCCCCTAAACTCCTTTCTCTCTCTGCCTCTCACCTGCCTCTGGGAAAAGGGATAATCGCTGGTGGTTTGTTTGGTTGATTTTTTTTTTTTTCTTTTCTGACTGATTTCCAGCTCTTCCTCCTAGGAGGATCCTCTTCCTTGGGACATCGATGCAAGAGATGTTTAAGGGTTGCAGGAAGCTCCTATAAAGAGACAGGGAACGCACAGAGACCCCCGAGCTCCCCTGCTTGCTCCTCTCTTCTTTCCTGCGGGGCGGTTCGGCTGCTCGGGTTATTTGTTGCTGCTGCTGCTGCTGCTGCTGCTGCTGCTGCTGCTGTCTTCACCCTTCCCCCAGCCCTTTGGGCAGCCTTTGCTCAGATTTTGCTCCTGACGGACCACCGATGCCCACGCCAGCTCTCGGTGGAGCAGAGAGGGAGGACAGTGTGTTTGTATATTTAATGTAGTTAGACCTGCCCACCTCCGGCTTAGGAGGAGGAGAAAAGCTGTGAGCTCCAGCAAACAGGCTGCTGGCAGGAAAACTTTTAGCAGGAGAAATAAAAGGAGAGATCCAGACCCTAGCTGCAGCCAGAGGTGGTGGGTATGGGACCATCTGGGATCTTTATAGCACCTGAAGCCCAAACAGTTCTTAATTAACAAAAGCAGTCTGTTTAATTTTGTCCAAATGCTTTTCGAAATCACTCCCGGAGACTAATAGGGTAATTAGCCCGAGAGATACTTCTGGCCTGGGCACATATCTTTGCTGTCGACAGTTGTTGGACGCAGGAAAACAGGGCTCTGTGGTGCTTGGTGCTGTACAAACACGTGGTATAAATACAAATATTCATCTCTGCCCATAGGCAATACGCAGATCAAAGGTGAGACTGAGACAAGAGGTAATTTGAATGTATCTACGTACTTAAATGTACCTTAAATACACCACAAATAGCTCTGCTGAATTCACGAAGACTTTTTGTGGAGGAAAGGATAATTCCTTTGCATTACCAAGGAATTATCATTTCAACCCTTCAGCTCGTATTCCTGATTCCTCACACAGGAGACGAGGAGTAAAGCCCTCTCCATTTCATTTGGAAACCAGCTTTGATATTAACACAATTACTTCCACACAGACAGCAAATGGATTTTGTGTTCAGGCAGGGGTAATGTTGCCAGCTGAAAAATTAATCAAAGTCCGTTCTAATAATACTAGCTACATATTTTATGTATAATAATTTCTGTACTCCCAAAGCATCTCAAATATCTTCCAATGTAATAGGTTGCTGGGTGAAGAGGGGGAGGATTAAAGCCACAAGAGAAATTATGTCTGTAGTGAGATTACAAATAACATCAGTGTAGTACCAAACTCATCCTGGCTTCTCTTTTCTTGTCTCATCTCTTCCTCAATAGTTGTCAGCCTTTTGAATTAGAAACCCCACCTCATTATTCTCTGGGTTTATGGGCTCCTGGATGGTTTACCTGCATCCTGACCCTCACTGCAGTACCTGAGCATCTGTGACATGCTATAAAAAAATCGGTAGTGCTCCTTCCAGGGAACCATCCAGCATTAATTTAATAAACAGCAGATGTGAGATCAAATTAACTTGAAGCTGAAGCACTGGTTACATCCTGAGCCAGGTCCTGTGCAGCACTGAGCACCTTCCCACAGCCATCAGTAAGGTAGTAGAAGGGCAATCATTGCTCATCAGGGGAAAAGCAGCATCACTCAGTCACATGCTGCAACCACACATTCTCAGGCAGCAAGGAGAAAAGCTCATTTATTTAAACCCCTTTGCTCTACAAAATCTGGGGGGACTGGGACATCGCTACAGTTTACATGCTCCTCCACTCCTTGCTGGGTCCACTTTGTACCCAGCAGTGTTAAAAAGGGGAAATCCTGTGTTTCAGCCCCTCTAGTTCCAGCAACAAACACCAAATAGAACAAATCGTACGAATTCCCAAGGGCTCGTGGTGGGAAATGGGACTTTTTAAAGGCCATTTTTCAAGGAGGCTGTTTGTTACTCTGCACAGGTCACACGCTGGGCAGCCAGACCCAAGGGATCCAAGATCAGCTATTCCCTTTTGAAAACCTTGGCCATAAATAATCCAGGTATCCTTGACTACGGACCCTCCTCTGCAGAACTGATTCAAATCCCATGGACAAACTCCATTCGTCTTCACCTTGCCTCAGTTTCTGTGCTGGTAAGCAAGGGAGCTGGCAAGCAAATATTACCTTTGGATTAACCCTATAAATAATTTTGATTAAAAAATGATTTCTTTCTTTTGGAAATTAATCGTAAATCATTATTTCCTATAAGTGAAAGGTTTATCTCTCGCCTCCCTGGCCCTGGTTTTATATGATGTGGGGAATGAGCATATTTTACAGAGGTTTCTGCGCCTTGCAGTGACCTTGTTAAATCTCACTGCCAGTTTCTTTCTGCATCATTGGGCCATAACAAAATTTCCATCAGCTCCTGTGTGTATTTGGAAGGCGATGTCTTCCACTGGTACATGTGCGAGGGACTCGGTCTGACTGGGACAAAAGATGCCATTTAAAGGTTTTAATGATTTTTTTTTTTTATTGTGGGAGAAAGCTGCGACTCCAGCCTTATTCTCAAGCACCCGGCGCTGATCCTCCTCATTATTATTACCTCCCTTTGTCTGAAAAAGACAGGGATAATTTGGGGAATCCAGATGTTCACAAAAACTGAATGCAAAACATCCCAGCTATTGAAGATTGTGGACTGAACTAAACAGAAGCAAGACAGTGTTTCCCACACGATGCTCAATGAAACCTCAGACTTGACCTTGAAATAAGGGGCAAGCCAGTAACAAGCTCAGGTTCAAGTGTTTGTGGTCAGGTAGCAGAATTCTATTATTTTGCAAGCAACTGGCAACTCTTGAATGCGCTTTTAAAGTTATTATTCAGTTATTATGCATTCTGCACTCCTGCACATCTCTTCTCCATTCTAGCCCTTTCCCATATCATTTTTTATCCTATAAAAGGCACTGGCAGAAAGGGTCTGAAGGTCCCCGAGAGTTGGGTGCCTGCATATAAACAATGCCTGACCCCCTTCTCCTACCATCACTGGTTCAATATGGAAAGAATTTAGCTGCCCAAGGAGGCAGAGGCTGGCTGCGCTAAGGGGGAATCCTAGGACTGCATCTTTTCTCTGAATTTGCCTTCTTTCTCCATGATCTTGTCTGGGATGTCACTGCCAGCTCTCCGGGGCAAGCCCTTAGCCTCTGTTTATTTTGTAAAATGTCATCTGTGTGTCAGAATCTACAGAAGCAGGACATAATAATGATAATATCTCCTTACCCGCTCCCTGTTTGGGCCTGACACGGGGGACAAAGCCAGTTAATGGAATGCTTGAGAAACACCATCTTTGCCTTTAAAGGTGATCTGATTTTATTTTTTTTTCCCTTGTCTCCATTCCTGTGATAAAGAAGATTTCTCTCTCCTCTTCCTAACTGCTTTGTCATCAACAGAGACTTCAGGTGGAGCAAAAGCAGTAGGAAGAAACCCAACGCTGAAGGGGGAAGAGATCTCCTTTGAGTGAAATGTGCACTGAAATGAGCAGAGCAGAGGGCTGTGCAAGGCTGTTCCTTAGAAGAGCAGGCTCGATCTGCCTCCAGGGAAATCTGCAAGGTACTGCTGGCCTCACAAGAGTGACTCTGATTAATTCATATTCATTTCAGATGGTCTGTGAAGTGCCAGAAGACTTTGAAAGACATTTTTAACTAAATCAAACATTTTTACTCTGTAAGAGACATCTAGGTATGCAGGGAAGCTGAGACACCTGCATGGGAGTAAAGACAAGAGAGAAGAAGCAAGTGCAGTAGTGATTCTTTCCAAAGCAGTAGGCACAGTTATGAATCCAAGGCTTCTCCCAAGCTTCTCTCCTTCTTGGAAGCTGTCTGGGAAGCGGATGGGTTTCCAAATGTACAATACAACTGTAGCCTCTTATTGCTTCCTGGAGCATCCTCATGGCAATGATCAGACTCTGGGGACAAAGACAGTGTTGTGGCTTTACAACTACAGCGTCCACAGAGAGAAACCAGCTTCCCATTGGTGATGAGCAATACAGCTGATGTGAGATGTTCCAAAGCCACATCACCCACGTGATTCCTTTCTAGACTAGTTTTCATCACTAAGTGAGCAGACAAAACCGGCAGCCCCTTGCCTGGCAGCCCAGCCGTGGCTACTCTGGGCCACCACATGCACATGTCCTCCAGCCAGGGCACCACAGTCCTGATTCAGGGCAGCCCCCATGGTTCTAGCTAGGGAGATGCTCGATGGGGCATGGAGCAGATTAGATATACACTTCAGAGCAGGGCAGTATGGCTAATGCAACATCTCTCCCTCCTCTCTGTGAGCTGATTCAAATCTTTTTGAATCCAAGCGCAAGAACCCTAATGCATTAACCTATTGTGTTGCCTTGAAAGTCTCATGCATTACTGAGCTGGGAATTAAGGGAGCTCAGCCCCTTGCAGAATTAGCTCCCTAACGAAGCTCTGGGCACCATCCAGTTGTGTTTACCTCTGGACAGGCTGTGCTGATGGAGAGCAGGGGGAATTCTTTCACCACCTTTGTCTCCTGGCTGGTTCTCACCTCTGTCTCCTCCATAGATGTGTAACATGGTGATCCTCTTTTTCTTCAACCATTGACTCATGGTGTCAACAAATGCACTAATTCGGACATTTCTTCTTCTCTGGATTTCTCCTCTTCCTGTTCCTCACTCAGATATATCTCAGGAATTTCTGAAACAGGTTCATTATTAAGAAAGCAACAAGAGGATTTGTGATTCTGACTGTGCTAGAACAAAGCAACAAACAAAGTGAGCCAAGGAAGCAAAGCAGCAAGTCATGGCCTCATTAGGGCTTCCAGATCTACAACTATTAAGGACCTCATGTTACAAATCAGATGAACCTCTACATCTTATTTGTAAATGCCAGACTTCATTGTGAAGAGCCCATAGAGAGCAAGGAGGCAGCTTTTCCTTCCCTTGAGATCTCAGAAGATGGATTTTTAAATTAGAGAACAGAAGCTTGTCTCTTCAGACAAGTTTGTTCTCCGAGGATAGCTTTGGTTTCACTGCTCAGCTTTGTAGATCTAAATTAGGCTTTTGCCCTTCCTCACCAGAGGGCAAATGCTGCCCAATTTATTTGCTAAAGAAATCTGGCGTTGACTCATTGACAAATCCTTTCCTTTTTTTCTATGTAATCAGCACCAGCTACAGATCACATCTTCCCAACCAGCACAAACTTGTCTGAGGGCACTGCATGCTACAAGCAAAGCAGGGCTTGATGAGAGCTACAGTGTAATTAGCCACATGAGGTGGCTGAATAAATTACAACCTCCCTTGAGTTTCTGGCTTGATGTATTAATGTGAAATGTAATAAACCTGCTGAACACCCTGGGCTATGAACATCAGGGGCTCGGCAGTGCATGTACCACCTATCCAGCTGGAGAGCGGGAACTGGGAGCTTCTCCAGCAACCTCCTAGTTGACTGGCGGATCTTAGGAGGTGCCACCCTGATTTGAAGCCCTCAATCCCAGAGCAATCTAGAACAATACCCATGCCAGACATTAACACCCTGAGCAGAGGTCGTTTTAGCCAGGCATGGAGAGCGGAGCAAAGTCATACAGGCCTTCTGATGTCTACTTCAAGTGCTCTCACCGAGGCTGCTGTGAAGGCAAGGATGAGATTTCCCAGAGGTAGATGATGCTCCAAGCTCTGTCTTGATGACTTCAGGATGTGGTTTCATGCCCACATCAGTGTGAATGCGATCTGTGCCCTCTGTGCAAAAATCAGCATTAAAAAATGCAGTCAGTGCTAAAAACTTGGTCATAAATATTGTGCTTGGCACCAAGATTTGGCCATAAATATTTCCTTGGTTAACCAATAGGATATGATAGCTCTTAAATCTCAATTATAGTTGAGTAGTAACTGGCTCACACTCATTGGCACTGGGGCCCTTGCCTTGCTTGTGCAGGAAATAAGGGCAGCCTTCCCACAGCTTCTGGGCAACCTGAAATACCGATTTCTGGTGATTTCCAGAATTCTACAGCATTTTGTCCTTGAGTTTGGAAGAGCTAGGGTGGAAAAACTAACAAACCCAGAAGAATTATATATATATATATATATTTATGTAATTCCTTAAGCTCTGTCCAAAAGCTTCCTGCAGTAGATGTTGTAATGACAGTTCTGTTCCAGCTTCACAATTTTCCATTAGTTTCCTCGTTACTGGATTTATTGGTATATAGCTGACAGTCTTAGGATACGAATCTCCAGAACTACTGTCCCAAGAGGGGAGGAAAGACGTCTTAGGTAATCTATGGAATCAGGACTGTTGAGACACTACCATCCTGTCTGGTGGACTGGCTATAATCAAGCCAGTTGAGATAATCTTTGGCACCTACTACAAAGTCTGCATTCAAAGTTCAAAAATAAAAGAAAGGTTCAGAGCATCATTTTTTTATGGCTGCCAGACAAGCTGTGACCACACTCATTCTACCAGTACCTGGGTGCTGCAGCTCTCCAGTGGGCACCTGGGGAGGTGGAGAGGGGGCAGCCCAAGAGCTCCAGAAAAAGATGCCATAATAGCCTGAATTAAAGCCAAAGATCCTTTCTCCCTTCACACCACTTTCTGAGCAACAAAAAGTTTTATCTTGAGCATTTTATCTTGAGCAACTCTTTTGATAATCAGCACCCGGGGAGTTGTCCATCCCACCTTACTGGTACCTTCAGGATCCCATCTTCTTTCTGCTCATTAAGACACACACTTCTATTATTTTCCTGCTGACTGGCCTCTGTGAAAAGAAACATCAGCCATCTGTTACTCCCACAGTTTTCTGGAGCACAAGGGTTTCGTTGATTAAGGAGGAAGTTTTTCAACAGGCACCTGTTTCCCACTAATTTCCAAAACCTATCCTATCTTCCTCTAAAATTGCAGCTTCTTCTCCTGCTTTCCAAGCAGAAAACCTGCATATTAATAACACACCGGCCTTTACTTGGGTCCAGATCCACGTGCAGTGCATGGATTCACACCACAGTTATTCACAGCACTAGGTACTTAGTCTGAGCAGAGGAACACAAACACTTGAAATCAAGTGCCTGGATATCTTTGGTGATCTGGACAGTGTCCATCAAAGAATTGTCAGAAAATCACATCAGTCTCATGTTATTGAAGAACTCAGCTACTTTTTTCTTTTTTTTTCACTTTTCTGCAAATATATTTTATCTTGACATCTTGAGGCCTCACCCTGCCACTCTAAATATCCAAAAGCTCAGGGCTATTTATACCTGTGCTGCTTCTTATGTTGCCAGTGAAGATGACTGAGCTGGCACGACAATGAGTCCCTTCCCATTATGACGGCTCTGAAGCTTGGAATTAGCACAAAGCTACTTTGTCATATTTTATTCCTGATCCAATTCTTCTTCCTCTAGCGTAGTCTAGTGTCCCACATGGCCTATTGTTGGACCCTGCACCAGCTGAAGGGAAAGTGTCTTTGATTGACACTTGAAAATACCAAGTTGTGCTTTTGGGCTGGCTCAGGCTGAAAATGCTTTTGGCAAATGGAAATAGTCATGTCATTTTTATTTCACTGTTCAACGGGAAGAAGACTTTTTCTACATTGAGCAATATACATAAAAGTTTATTCTCTAAGGGGATAAAATATTCCGCTTTGATCTCCAGTTGCATATTTCCAACTGGAAACAGGTTTCAGATCAGACATTCAGCTCTGAATGGAACTTGGGGGAATAAAAATTCATTCCCAGCTCTGGCCTCCAGGTTTGAAAAATCAACTGGCACTTCTCTTTACAGAATAGAACTCTTGGTCTGAATAATCTCCTGCTCCATGAGTTTGAAACCCTCGCATGGAATACCCACACCCAAAGCACACAAGATCTACCTCCTCCTCTGGTCTGTGATAAAGGAAACTCAGCTGAACTCTTCAGAATGAGCTGGGGATAGAAATTTTGAGGAATGGAAACTGGCGTATTTCTTTTTATATACCATTGCCAAAATCACAGTGACATGTCTCTCCTTGAAGTCCTCAGGACTATCCAGCCCATCTGGAGTAGAAGTTCATCCATTCTTTCAAATTTTGGCATAATGGACTAGGTAGGAAATGAAAAAGGACTCTCCAGACTATTTCACACAAAAATAGGTACAGATAAATGAGCGGCATATTAAAAAAGAAACCCCTCCTTGTTAGTAGCAAGGCTTGTGCTAACATTATTATTCTTGTAATCCTAATGAAAACATTTTAGTGCAGTCTAAGAGGAGCTGACTAATTTGTGGGCTGCAGCACAAAGTAAAATTTGTGCAAAGGAAGAAAAGATGGGCATGGGCAAATTATCCTCGCTGCCTGTCCAGAAAATGCTCATAATAGAATATTTGCAATCCTCAAATATTCTCAGTCGTGATCTTGGCACTGGAAGGGGAACCAAATCAGGCTTTTGGAAGAGGAGAACATTAAAATCACAGATCGCATCCATTTTGTGGGACAAAAATTTTAGTGGACGCAGAGTTGTTCCTGTATGGGTTCAGTTGAGTTGGATTCTATGGCTTAGGAACACAGAACATATAGCACACGTAGAAACTCCTTGAGAGATAGAGTTTTTCAATGGAAATCAGACAGCTTCACACAGCACAGAGTGGAAAAAAAATCAATCCACTATAATAGCAAACATAAAAGGCTGTGCTGCCAGGACCTAAGAGCCTCTGTATTGCTCTTAGTGCTCATGTATTCAAACATCTCCATCAGAAGAGGTTCCTGTGGTGTGTCCTTTCTGCCGGAGAGAGATTTCTTACCTTGGTCCTTAATGAAGACTCAAATCATTGATCTGAGCTTTGCTTTGTGCAAGGAAAAAAATTGCTGACCACTTAAGACAGAAACGAGAGAGCCCACAAACATGAGTCATAGTCCAAAAAGCAGGAGCTCTTCTTAAAAATCATAGACTTAAAACATATATATGAGATGCTTTCCAAACCTTAGTTGCCCCATCCTACAGAGCGTGCACTTCGCTTCTTGACTACGGATTTTTACAGGTATAAGAAAGAGAAAAAACCCAAGGTTTTTAGATGCTAATTTAATTTCAGCAGCTGGGGCTGCTGATGAGACCTCGCAAGCCCTGCAACATGACCCAGGGACCTGGCAGTCCCTGCTCTTAGCCCTTTACCCAGCACCAGTTTGCAGCCCTCTGCCAGTGCCACTGCTGCAGCCTTCCAGGGCAGAAGAAAGCTTAGAAAGCCCAATCTCTGGCCACATTTCAGCATGTCTTTTCTACTCTGGAAAACGTTACTAGTTGGAACTGTGCAAAACTTTCTAGGTTTGAAGACTCAGGTAACAGTAACATTTTTTTGTTTGTTTCTGGGCTTTGCTCTTTTCTTTTCTTCTCCTACAAGTGAAAGAGCTTTGGCATTCATGTTTCGCTGAGGGTTTTTTGCCTCTGTGAGCAGCCCCAGCCATTGTTTGCTCCTTTATTCACAGAAGGCAAACACAAATGCATAAATTATGCAGGCAAAAATCAATGAGGCTTCGGGGGGTGGGGCGGGGATTCACTGAAACTGATTTTGAAGGCTCAGCTCTGCTACAGCCGGTGACTCATAAGCTCCGATCACATCAACCCTGGGGTTTATTAAAAATCCAGTCAGGGCCCATGCAGAAGGGATGTTATTCTACTATCGCCATCATTTTGGCCAGGTGTAAATTAGGAGGTTGCAGGGAATTGACAGAATCTGGGAGTGACGTTGCCTGAAGCGGGTGATCAGTTCTGTGGAGAGGGGGCAGGAGATTGTTTGAGGAAGAGAAGGGCACCAGAGCAGGCAAGGGGCTGACAGTCTGAACATTTCTATCAGGTTCCCAGCTGTAGCAACCAAAACTTCAGTCAAAAACAATCATTGCTAGGATACAAGAAAATCTGTCCAGAGCCATAGCAACAACTTACTACAAGCAATTCCCCAAATATTTGAGGGGATGGTTCAACCTCAATCAGCACCTCAACTTCTTGCTGCTTAGAGAAGATATCAGCATCTTTACCCAAATAATCTAGCTGGCAGCTGTGAAAATCGATTAAAAGGAAAAGCAGATGCCTGCAAAAATGGTCCCTGAAAATATCTCTGTTGAAGGGGGATCCAAGGGGATGAGAAATGTTGGTCCCAGTGAAGGAGCTCAGAGCCGTGCGCATCCTTTTGTGCTATGCACTTCAAGGTGTCCAGCCCTGGCAAGGCTTTCCTTGATGTTTCCACAGAACACGTCCCCCTTTACCACCTTGAGAGAGTCAAACAAGCCTTCCCATGCCATTTTGACCTGCTTTTTTGAGTGCTGCTCTTCAATGCAGCTGAAGTTCCATCAGACCAGCACAGAGCAGCACTTTGTAACAGAGCAGTGTGTCCACCGTGGGACAGTACCTGTGTGTCAAGGGGTTCTGCTGCCACTGAAAAGGTGTTTGCACTCAACAGGGATGATCCTTACACCCAGGGCTAACCATGCCAGAGCAACCTTGTGCTTTGGGCATCAGCTGTCAGCACTAGGATCTGTGGAAGTCCTGAGCTCTGCTGCCCTTTCTCCAAGGTGCAGCCACGTGCTGTGCTCAGACTGACTTGGGAAGATGCTGACCTTCACTAGGGCAGCTTAGAGATCTTTGGAACAGGACAATATGTGCCAGGACATTTACCTGCCTCTGTATCTGAACAGTCAGCCCTTCATCCAAAGTCTGCAGGGCTGGAGCTGGGGAGAGAGTAAACAGAGCTGGGGAGAGAGACTGAGAGAAGAGGATCAGGGTTACAAACACTTGTCCAGAGCTGCTTGCCTAGATTTATTTCCTTTTTAAAAGGTTTACTCACCAAGGAAGTCTCCACGCAGCTGGTGTGTTATCTACAGGACTCTCTCTAGTTCCTTTGTCAGCTTGCAGCCTGAGCCCTTCGAAAAGCAACTTTTAAAGTAAAACTCAGTGATGTAAAGGATAGGGGAATTCAGAGAGAAAGATGACTACTGTAGAAATCAGCTTTAACTCTGAAGGCTGTGGAGGTTCAGAGACACACAGAGACCCCATCCCTGATGTGCACAGCAGCAACACTGGCCCTTTAGAGCCCACATCTGGCTCTGGGGCAGTGAGAACTTTTTTGGGTGACTCCTGCCTAATTCCAGGCACTGGTTCCATTATCATACTGGTTCCATTATCATTTGATGTTTTTCAGTTGTTTTTTTTTCCTCCAAGGCTCAGATACTCATTAATCATATAGTGACAGGTAACATTGCCATCGTTGTGCTGGGACTTGACTAATTGCAGCACACTGAAGCTAACCTCCCTGAGTGAAAGCCAAGGAAGGAACAGGGAAACCACCAGTGGTGGTGGTGGATGTGGTTAGAAAGCATTGCCAAGGACTGGTGTCCAGAAAAACTGGGATGCTGGTTGGGCCGGAGCATCTGGGGAATAATGCTCCATAGGAAGCTTTTCCAATGTCACCCTGCAAAGGAAAAGGGCATTTCTGGGGTATTTCTGCATGAAGGTAGCCTGGAGGTAGGGATGGCCCCTACCCATAGGGTCTGTGCTTAGGGTGACACAGCCACCCATGGACTAAGGCTCAACTCAATGCTCAGCTCTGACTTTAGCCCTTCCTTGGAGAGGGAGGAGCCAGGTACAGGGGAACTGCTCACATCTAAAAATGCCAAGATGCCACAGGGAGCAACACTTCCCAGTTCAAAGACCTCCACGTGCTGTATAAATCAGAAAAGTGAATTATGGGCTGAGCACAGACAGTGCCCCCACACACCCTCCAAGGCACGGGGGGTTTACCGAGAGCCTATGCTTGGGAAAGCCGGGTCTGACAGCATCTCCTGGGGAATCTGGGCTGCTGCTGCTACCACCTAAACATCAGAAAGTGGCAAGCATCAAGCCTAGGACATTTCATTCCTGGCAAAATAAGATCCCGTGCCATAATTTCCAGGAGGATCCATGTTTTTAGGCTGTGGTCTGCTCCCAGATGGTGCCAGCTGCACACTCCTCCCAGCTCTCCGTGCTGGGGAGCAAGCTGATCTCCCTCCTTTTCACAGATTTGGCACTCACCCCCCACCTCTGGCAGGACAGTCCCTTTTTCCTTCGGGCGCCCATTTTAATTTACTCCCCCTCCATCCCTGAATCTGTTATTCTGGAAGAGGAGGCTGGTGTGAAGGATGCCAGGTATGAACCCAGCCCAGAGCTGCCCTTTAGGGGAGGAAAAAAAACCTGACAGCCAGAAAAGTCTGAATTAGTGTGCACAAGGGAGGCTTTGTAAGTCTAATTAGAGGTAATTAGAAGTCCTCCAAAGCCATCCACCAAAGCCCTGATGAATATTTATTGCCCTATTAGGGGCTGTTCACAGGTATTCTGCAAGAGAACTGGTAGTTTGGGGAGGAAAGTAGTGATATATGTGCTTTTAAAGCAATTCTTTTCCAGAACTACATTGTGCTGTGGCACTTACATCATTTTTATATTTTTCTTCTATTTTTACAGGGAAGGACAATGACTTTTCTCAGGTTATATATGAGAGGTGACTTGACCTTAATAGAAACAGTCCTTCCCCTGCTATTTCTACAATAGTTTGGAGATATGTGCAGGAATCAAGGTGTTATTTGCACCCTGGGCTGTGCGTGGAGTTCTCTGCAGGCTCAGGGAAGCCACTGGTCATATCAGTCTCCCAGGAGGAGGGAAAAGTTTCTGGAGCTGGAGCATGGTTGAATGATGCTCTGGTGTTTGGGATATGGGCCCTGAAACCATTAGAAGAGAGAAGGTGAGGCTGAGTCACTGGGGTGGGATTTTGAAGGACTTCAGTGATACCTGCCTGAGAAAATGCTATGCATGAATACAACTTTCTGAACACAGTTATCACGAAGCTTGTCTGTGAAATGCCTTTCCTTTCCAGCTGCAGGCTGTGGAGCCATATTTTATAAAATTTTTAATGCAAATTTGTAAATCTGATATTTGCAGCTAAAGTAAAAAACCCAAAGAGGTTAAGAAATTGCCAGCAAATCAAACATGAAACCAAATCTCAGCAACATCTATAAAACCTCACAATTTTAAGCTTTTCTCAGAGTATTAAAGGAACTGACAGATGGGTTTGGAGAAAGGGTGCTAGGGACAAGTCATTTGTCCCTTTCCCCCCCAGCCAGCGCTGCACATTGCCCCCAGTAAAGGCAGTAGATCTGCTCCATCCATACTGGAAACCAGCACCCACATCCACACATGAGAAAGACCAAGCAACCAACACAGGCAGGTAGGGAAGGAGAAGTTTAACATCTGAGAAACCCAAGCAAGAATGGAAGTTGCTGCAGGGCATGTGCTGTGCAGAGGATGGGATGGGATTTCTGTGGCCTCTGCACTTTATTTTAAATAGAGCGGATGTGATTTGGAAATAAAAATCATTTACCAAAATTGGGTTTTGTGCTTCTGGCCTAAATACCAGCAGAGGTGATAGATGAGGCTCTGCACACACAAGAACTTTGCTTCTGCAATTGTCAGCACCAAAAGCTTTTCACTCATCTCACCCTGCAATTCTGGTTAAAATTATAGGACTTTTGTCTCTGAAAACATGCAGGTACCTTGAATATTCATGCTCCATGCAAAAAAACTTCAACATTGACCCCTACACAGCACCTATCCTTCCAGGGAGGTGAGGAGAGCAGCTTATGCACGCTCGTGGTTACACAACCTGCAAATCAAACCTCCTTTCGACATGCATCTCTGGAAGACATACAAGATAAATATAGAGAAGGGAATATCTCGGCTAATTAAGCTCTCACAAAGGTGAGCTGCTGAAAGTTTAATTAGCTGAAGCACAGCTCGCCAAAGTTCCTAAGTGTTCCAAAGTGTTTCAATCAAAGTCAGCCTCATCTGGATGTGGTTTGTAATGTACAGGAATCCAGAGGGGTAAGCAGTCTCTCACCTTTTGTTGGACACAGTACATCATCACAAGCATAGGGAAAACAAGATAATGACATCATCAGGGCTCCTCCAGGCAATGTGTTACATTTCTCTGTTATTCATCTGTTATTTAGCTTTACATTGCATCTGTTTTTACCAAAGAGGCTCAGCTTAAGAAGCCTATTGCTCAATTCGCTTCAAGTTTCAGTCCTGGTTGAGTAGAAAGATGCTTACAGAGGGGCACAGGGCATTGTGTGATTCCTTCCTAGTGAATCCCATCAGAGAGGATCCATCTGAAGGTTACCCAAGCTCCTGATTTGCTTCCCCACAGCCTGAGCTTCTCTTAACAGCATTTTAAACTGAAGGTAGATTGGAATTTTCCAAGAAAGGTAGAAATCTGTGGCAGGAGATTCGAAAGGCTGTAAGTAATCACTCCTGGCTGCACGTTCCCCCCTGTAACCAGTCCGGGCTGCCAATCCAAGCCAAGGTTCTTCCCAAAGCTTTAGCAGCACCATTTGCTCTACATCAGCAGTCCGGTGCAGGTACTGCCACATGCAATAGGGAAACTTCATAAATCAATACAAACGTTACTTTTAATTAAATCTTGAGGTCATCATCTTTCCTAAGCTAAAGTGAAAATACTAGACATCAGCTGAAGACTCTCCAGAGCTTGAGAGCAGAAGTGATCAAATGCACATGGAAAAAGAGATAAACACACAGAGACTACTAAAATTTGAGGACTGGGTTCTTTACTTGCTGGGTCAAAGCTTTCACCTCTCCAAAGCATATATCTTCCTTTGAGAGTGAAGTATGGAGTGTGACCAATATTTCTGGAAGCTCCCAAACTTTTATTCCTCCTCTCTTAAAGAGGGAAAGTCCACTGCTGGCCACCACCAGCCCTGCTTTGCTCCTCCCTGGTTATTGCAGCCAGGTAGCCTTGCTGCAAAAGCGTTGCCTCCATCCGAGCCTTCTCTGCTGCACACATATTTACCAGGAAATAAGTGCAGGGAGACTTTCAAATCAGTTTCTAACAATTTCTCTAAATTCAGCCTCTTTCTGCCTCTGATACAACCCACTGTGATGCTTCCCTCCTAGCACCATGGTGCCTCTTTCTGTCACTACTCGTCCCACAAGGCTCTGAGCCAGATGATGGGAAGCTCAGCAGGAGCATCCAAGGAGAAGGGAAGGTCAGAGCCCATCATCACACTTCTTGAGCCAAAACTGGCTAAAGAGGAGGTCCTCTGGTTCAACATGAACAACCATTTTGCACTGTGGAAAACCAGCTTTTTACTAGTTATTTTCCTATGAATGAACATACTGTAGCTGGACAGACAGTGGCTATATAAATGGATCCATTTAAAAATACAGCAGTAAAAAATGTCTTCCCTACCCTTTTTCCTTAGATTTAAAATCCAGAGGGTACCTTAATTCTGTCTGTCTCTGTCTGGGCATGTCAGCTGGTCCGGTCTGCCCATGTGCAAGCTCTTACCCCACAGAAAAGTGAGAGCTAAGTGGAAATAGTTTGCCATCGATGGTTTTAAACTATTTTTCCCAAAAGCAGATTTTGTGAGTCTGAGGCTGTCCTAGACTCGAGTAGTTATAATATTTCTCCCCTCTAATTTCATCTTATCCACAGTCCTTTGATTTCACAGTAGCATCTTCCCATCAGTATCAACAAACAGTATTTTGGCTGCAACTTGCTTACACTTGCTTTACTTTAAAAGGAACAGAAGGTATGGCTTTGTTAGAATAAATAAATAAATAAGAGACAAACAGAATATGCTGGTAAGAAGGAATTACATAGTGCCCGGAAGAGAACAATTAGTATCCTCTGTGAAGTCGAGTAAGAGCCACAAAATTCATTTGTATCCTAACAGGATTTTCCCTTTCTAAGGGGAAAAACATGAAATATAAATCAGCGATTGACATTTCTCCTCAAGGAACAAGAGCAAGAGAGTGACACATGACAGATGGCAGAAAAGTGACAGTACACTTCGCAGAGACGCTGAAATCGTTTGTTGACAAGGAGAGTTTAAAAGCTTGAATAAAATGAGATATTTCTGCTCATGCATTTAGTCAGCCAGTGCTTAACTGGGTTTGTGATGAAGGCAGAAAAATGCTATTTAAAGTTCCTGAAGATCTTGGAAAAAAAAATAAAAAAAATAGCTCAGGGATGATCATCTTCTTTAAAGTCCAACTTGTGAAAAAAATGATAAGGCATTGGCATAATATTTTCTCCAGGATGAAACTTGAAAGCCAGCACAGGAAATAGGTTAAATAAACATAACTTTACTGTCATAAGAAATTATAGGTTTGCAATTTCCCTAAATGTTTTTTTTAAGCAGGCAGTGGAAACTCTTTAAAGCCTCTCTTAAACCCCCCCCATATTTTACATATACACACCCCATGCATTTATATATATATTCACAAAATGTGTTTTTTAATATATCAATATAAAACCCACATACACTTTTCTATTTTTAGTTTTTTTTGTATTTTCACTCACTGAGAGGGACAGCAGAGCCTGAGCAATGAATGTCAGCAAGAGGAAGCTCCTAAATGTACCAAATGGGAGAGGGGACTAACAAAGGGAACCAAGCTGCCTCCTCCTCCAAAGAGGTTGCTCAGGAGTTCAAGATGACAATACAATGCCTGCTTTTGTTTGTGCCAATCAGCTTTGCAGACACAAGATCCAATCTGACAGGAAGAGATTTGGACTGACCCAGACTAGTTTCCTGTTAGAACTCAAGGCCATGAGGTCTTCAAGAGATGTGTAAAATCTATTTCTTATACACTGGATGAATGGTTCCTATTTAGTGCTGGTTACAGGTTCCTACCTTAACCAGGGAAAAGCTGAGCTGACCAGTAGCAAGAGAACATTTGATGTCCAGAAACTGTCTTAGGAGATGCAAAGTAGGAATTACAAGTGATGGTTTGTTACAGTCTGAGAAGCCACCAGTCAAGTGAAACCCAGCACATAGCTGTGTGTCTCCAGCCTACAGTGAAACATGTTAACCTGTGTAGTTAGCTTGTCTGTGGAATCAGAGCATGTACCCGGTCAGAGAAGACAACTTCACAGAATAGTTTGGGTTGGAAGGGACCTTAAAGTTCATCTTCTTCCAACCCCCCTGCCATGGGCAGGGACACCTCCCGCTAGACCAGGTTGCTCAAAGCCCCATCCAACCTGGGCTTGAAAACATCCAGTGAATGGAGCATCCACAACTTCCCTGGGCAACCTATTCCAGTGTCTCACCACCCTCAGAGTGAAGAATTTCCTGATTTCTAATCTAAGTCTACCAGTTTGAAGCAATCCAGTGCCACCATTTGCAGTCCTCTTGCAGATGATCTACCTATCCTAGGCTCTGAGTCTTCTGCTACACCCAACAGTTTGCTACAAGGACTGTTCAAACCAGCGTTTGCAGGCAAGGACCTGCCATGGCCATGTGTGAGAGCACCACCTGGTGACTCTTCCCAAAACAGAAGTAGTTCTCTTCTTGCAACCTGTGTCCAATAAGTGCAAATGGAGTCTCCAGAACAGAACGCTGCTTGAGGTTATGCACCATCCATCTGGCCAGGCAGGAGCAAGGGATTCCCAGACTGAGCCCTCCTGCTGCAGCTCAGAGCAGAACCCACTCCTCTTGGTTTTAAAAAGTGGCAAGTCTTGTGTATAAAAAACTAACCAAACCACTGCTACTACCTGCCTCAAGTTGCATCAAAAATGTCCTTTCACATCCACCACCCTACTTTGGTTCATCTCTTAGCTGCTGTGTCTTTTCCACAGCCATTAGTATCCAGGACAAAGTTCCTTCTAGTTGTATTGCACAAGCTCTAGCTTTTTATTTTTTTTCCCCTCCCTTCTCCTTTCAGGAGTTTATTGCATTATTTACTGGATGCCATGGGGAATGCTGGGGTCTGACAATTCTCTTCTGCTCCATTCTCCAGGAGCTTGAAGATGCATTTTACTTATTTTGTTAGTTCTGAAAATACAGGCTGATTTTGGTTCTGTCCATAATGACCCTCACAGGCCCCATTATTGCATGAAGAGAAAGATTAAGTTGTTTTTCAGCAAGATTCTGGGTTATTTTTATGTGCCTATGCAGGAGCTTTGACTCCTACCAGCTCTGCACGAGCAGGACCATAAGCAGATGGTTTCAGGAGAGCTGTTCTTGCCTTAGGGTAGGTGAAAGGACTAAGCAATCTTCCAAGGTCTGGAAGTTTGTGCCCTTCTCTCTGTTCCCGGGCTGCAGCCCACACAGGAGGTGCTTTCCAGAGGTTTGCCTTCAGATGTGAATGACATAACCCACTCATCCCTGAGCATATGCCCACCAAACCACTCAGTCTGTCTTCACAACCTCCTCTCCCTGGCAGGGAGACTCCCCCATCCCTTTCAGCCACCTTATATCCCATTGGATGTGAGGCAGCACCATTTCAGCCTGATCAGCAGGGAAAAGGTCTTCCAAGAAAACCTGTCAGCTACAGAGAATAACTCCCCTCTCACCCCCAGCCTTCCTCTCTGGAGAATACACAGCATTGCCCAGGGCAGCGGTAGAGTTCCCATCATCCCTGGAGGGGTTTCCAAGCCATGGAGATGCGGTGCTGGGGGACATGGGTTAGTGGTGCCCTGGCAGTTCTGGGTTAATGGTTGGACTCTTGTGATCTTAAGCCTTTTCCAACCTAAATAATTCTATGATTGCACACTAATTGAACCTCAGAGATAAAAACCAGGCTTAACACTCAACGAGAAAGCAGAAAGACTTGCTAGCAAATCATGGTGGAGCCATGCTTGTTCCCTTTGATGAATGTCATAAGCTGTGAACCCTTGATCCAAGTGAAATCTTCACCCCAAAACTGTGCAGACCAAAAGGGACAAGTCAGGATAAGACCCAGGAATTCCTGACTTGTGGCTATATTGAGATGTGCTTTAGAAAGCACCTCAGGGTAACAAGTATTTGGGGGGGAAGAAAGACAAGGAAAAAAAGGGACCTATGCTGTGTTATGCTAATGTTTCAGTTCTTCCCAGAAGCCAGGGATGCTCCGAGAGCTTAAAGGAGACCTCATTTTTGAAGACTCTTAAATCTGGCTAAGACTTCTCAGGGTTGCTTTTTTATTATTATTTTTTAATTATTTTTAATTTTTTTATTATTTTCACTGGAAACCCATCTTACCCACCCAGGTTATTTAGTCTGGGTGCAAAATAGATACGAACTCATTGCTTTCTTCTTTTCCCTAACAGACACATCAACAATTTATTTAGATGAAGTTGGGTGAGGAAACCCCTGCCCCTTAAGAAGAGTTATTGAGCAAACTGATAGGAGTATAAGGTGCCATTCATCAGCCTCACGCTTGCTTTGAGGCATAAGGCTTTATTTTTTGATGGAGCCCTGGCTTTAAATCATGCTTTCATTATCTGTTTGCTGTGGAAAAACTTCAAAGCCCAGCCTGGATATTCAAGAGGACTTGGGCAGCAATAGCTAAAACTAGGTCCTAAAACCATCTAACCACACTTATGGCTAATCTCCTTTGACATCCCAGCACAAACAGTACTTGCAAAACATCCAACAGTTTAACCCACAGTTTGTCAGAGCCCAGGCCTTAAATTTCAATCAGTTATCAGCAAAAAAAAAAAAAAAAAAAAATTAAGGCTGTCTCCGATGGATTGTTTGATCTGTTCCACAAGCTCAGCACTAAAACCAGCAGGTAGTGGATGGAAACTGGTTAATCTGCTCCCTTCCTCATGAATTTTAAAATTGCAAGTGACCAAGAACATTTTTCAGCTTTTAACAGAAGTCATCTGCTTGCCCCACACAGAAGAGAAAACCCTTTTTATCTAGATACTTTTAAATAGGGTGTGCTGTGAGCTAGAAGTACTCCAACAGGACAGGGACAGCGGGATGCGCACGTGGAGACCAGCGATGGATGGTTTCATTCTTGACAGCTGCATGACCAACCTACTCAACTTCTGCAGCTTGATGCAAATTTCACATCTAATAGTGAAAGTAATTAACAGAAATACATGACCGTCTCTGCCTGAATAAACACATATCCACACTTATTCTGGAGAGGACACGGGACCTTCCTCAAAGAGGAGGATCTCTGCGCAGAGCAGAGTTTGAGGGTAACTCTCCACCTCATTAAAGAGGAAGCAGGAGACTGGAAAGGCTTCAGCAAGAAGCAGTTCACTGAACCTGTTGCAAACAGTGAGGTCTGTGCTAATAGAGTTAACAAAGCTGCCTGCTCTTACAGAGATGTGCATGAAGAGAATGAGGTTTTTGGGGTTAATAACACTAATACCTGGTTGGCTGGGATTATCGTGCAGCAAGGAACTGTGATATTTGTACGTTGTGAGTGTTTGTTTGGAAAGCCTGGAGCATTTCAGAGAGAGGACCACACTCAGATCTGAGCTGTTTGTTCATGCTGAGCAGAAGAGGATTCCTAATTCTTCCTCCTGTTGTGTCCCAGTTAAGTGGTGTGTTGGCTCAGCCTTCAGCAGAGGAATTTGCTGAGGCCGGAGGGTCACCACAGCAGGAGATAACCTTGCCCTGCAGGAGCAAGCCATTTTACATAGTTAATCAGCCATTCCCTCGCATGCAACTACAGCATGGCAATGAGTTGCTTCCACACTTTCCTCTCCTTTAAAACACTGTAATTTTTATTCCAGGGGCTGCACCACTTCCAACCTCATAGAAGATTTCTCAGCGCAGGCTGTGAGATGAAGCATCTTTCCAGAAAATATTGGCAACAATCACCCCAGGAGGGGGCCATATATGCTTCAAACCAACTGCTAGACTGGACCACCTACTATTTACCATCCAAATGACAGTGCTGTTAGCCGAAATCTTTTGGGGATGACTCTCAGGATTAAGGCACAGCTTTCTAAGTAAGCACAGAAGCCTGGGCAGCTCTTTTCAAGTGTGTGTTTGATGGAACGCTTGAAATTTAACTGGAATTTTGGTTTGCTCAATGTAAGCCTTCTGTACACACACAGTACACTGCTGTGGTTACATTTAGACGCAGGGAAGTGGGGAGTAGCTGCACTGAGATCCCAAGGATGCTCCTCTAGCCCTGCCCCAGGAGCTGCCAGGGTCACAGTGGGTTTTACTGCTGCTCCATTCAGCACGGGAGTGTGAGGCACAGGGCACAAAGGGGGAGCGGAGACGGACAAATTGCCAGAACACACAATCTCCTGTCCAGGAGAAAGCCTCGACTACAGCAGGGAGGGGTATCCCCATAACTCATACAGAGAATATCCATGAAGCATCCAGGCTCCTAACCCCTCAGTGGCTGAAAAAACAAGGCAATTACTTCATCTTTTTTGTTATTCAGGATGGAAAAAATACAAGTGAAGCATTGGTGGCTCACCAAGTAGGAAAAGCCAGGAAAACAAAAGCTATCTCTCCAGGACTGGGTGAACTTCTCCTGCATAATGTAAAAAGACAAAGTCATGCTGGGCACTGAGCCCTTCTAGGAAGGCTCCTAACAAGCATGAATTAATATAAACCAGGTGGCTGTGGAAGGGAGTGGTTGTTGCCAGGGCAAAGCTGCCTATACACATGGGTAAATGTTGGCTGAAAACTCACGTATCTTTGCTTTAGCATAAATCCATTGTCTTTTAGTCAATATATTAGGAGTCAGGCAGAAGATCAAGCTGAGCTTCCTATTAGGCCTGGCTCTATTCTCTTAATTTTTCTGTTAGGAAATAAAGACAAAGGGTAAAACTTGAGAATGGACAGTTCATAGGGAATAACAACTTTGAGAGCGTGAAGTGAAGACAACAAAAAGCTGACAAGAGAAAGTCTAACACTGTGGATCTTCCATTTTCTAAGTCCCTAGTTGATAATACCTAGTTGGAGGATTCTGCCTGTTCTTTTCTGAAAACTTTTTTTCCCTAAAATCTCTCTTCCCAAATATTTTCAGCTTGTTACAAAGGAAACAAAGAGGAAGCTGAGTCACAGAGCTGCAGGTGCCTCTTCTCTGGTGGAGTCAGTACAACCTGAAGACCCAGAAGAGGGATAAGCATCAAGGAGAAAGCACTTCGGTCTCTAGGGACGCATTGCACCAAAGAAAATAGGTTATACTTCAAAGAAATGGGTGAATTTGCAGCAGAAAAGAACAGACTCTGAACCCCTGTGCTTGTGGCTCAGCGGGAGGTTAGAACTGGGGGGGTTGTTAATGCAAATGGAAAATTTCCATTGCTTTCACTGCTTCTCATCGAGGTGGCAAACATCAGCCTGCTTTTCAGCAGCACCATCAAAGGAATAAAGTTGGGAGCATCTCTTGGTTTCGACAGCTTGCTGCACGCTCTGCGTGTGTGTTTACTGCGGGGATAATGACTCCTTGTCAGGACTAATTCTGTCATGGGAGTGACAACCATTTAGGGGCTGAGTGGTGTCATTAGATGTGCCTTACATGCTCTCCAAGCTACTTTGGCTTGCAATTTATGCCATGTTGTCTTTCAAGATGGATGGGGATGGGTGAGGGCAGGAGGGAGTGCAGTGGGTTCTCTCTTTCCAAACCTTCTAACAGTGTTTGGGCAGCGGCAAGTTACCACAGGCTTAAGGATTGACTTGGGGAGGCACGGAGGAGAGAAGAGTGTGCATGAGGAGTGAGGGGTGAACCCCAGATCTGCTCTTCATTACAATGTGCATGTCCCTGATCTCCTCCATGTTCCTCTGAGCACCTGCCTGTGTCAATGAACAGGGTTTCGGTGGGAAATGAGCTCTTTTTCTGCACAGCAACACTTACGATTTCTCACCTACCCAGAGGACTGCTGGGTCCCTACTTTCATATCACTCTTGTGTCACTTGCTTAGATTCAACAGTACAAACGTGTCCAGAGTTTCCCTCCTGGAACTGCAGAGCAGGGCACTGTTAAGCCCATTGCAAATATACATTTTGACTGATAGCTTAAAAAAATTGATATTCTGAAGTAAGATGTCCCTGGCCATCACTTATCATTATACACCTTGGAAAATAAAAGCTGTGATAGTTCTTGGATACTCACGTCTTAGCGGTTGGCAAGATTCTTTTCTCAACAAGAGCTTGACTTTGAGCAAGGGCAAACAAAATAAGGAAGCAGAGCAAGCTGCTCTTCTAGCTGGAAATGCAGTTATGGTTTTCATTTCTTTAGGTCCCATCTTTGGCTCTCACCCTGAAGCAGCAGACCAGCGTGGGGTTTGCTGGAATAACAATCTTTCCATGTTATCTGGACTGGCACAAGCTTTGCACTTGTCATCTTGTCAGTAGGATAACGAGGTTTGCTCTTCCCTTGGACAGAAAGAAACCAGTATAATAGAAGTGGGGAGGGTAAAGCCCATTCAAACCCTGAAGCAGCCTGAGCTGGACCCCCTTGGCTTTGTTTCAAGCAACACTCACTGCAGGTCTATATCTCCTTCTCTAACACTGCTGCGTGACCAGCAAAAAAGCCACTTGGTCACAGCGGTGGGTGAGTTGGCTGTGTCCTCACCGCAGCTGTCAGGCAACATCAACACCCCATTAAGTCTTTGCCATCTATCGGGCAACTAATTTGTTCTGACCACAAATGAAGATGTTTCATCCTCTTTCCACCCCCATGGTTAGCCATTCCTTAAAATAACTTATTTTTTTTCAACAGTTGTGCTAAAAAATGGCTGAAATGCATTGAAATGACATTTAATTGCATGACACGTTTGAGCCTGGGTGCAGTGATACGGTTTTATGAATCATGTTCCCACGGGATATGAAGGAGTTGCACTGGGTTTATATAACAACATGTATTGGGACAATAAATCCCCCCTCTACTTTACCTGGTTGGCTCCACAGATCTCTTCAAACACCATACCTGCTGATTTTTATCTCTTTTGGGGGGATATTTAGATACATTTCCACATACAGTTAGCAGGGCTGATATCAACAGGAGCTATTCTTAGCAGAAGGCAGGCAGGCTGGGATTTTAAATACACATGTTAGAATTCATGTCAAGCAAATATTTCAACTCCAGTCCTGGCAAAAACCAAAAGGCAGCAGTGGTTTGTTACTTTTTCAGTTGTCAGATAAAGATTAGAGTTGTACAGTGATGATGGGAAAGGCTGGAAGAGGGAACTCCTGGGCTATCTGGGCAGCCCCATAATGATTTATGGTGTTGACATATCATGGACACAAACCTGAGGGCAAATAGGTCCTGCAAGGGCAAGGATGGGTCTGAGGGATGTAAAGTGTGAGGTCCACATTACTCTAGGCGCTGACACGTGTGATGGATGGGCAAGAAGCTCAAGTAAGTGTAACGATGGATTAAGGAAGGGGCCTCAACTGTGGGAAGAGGAATTACCCAGGTGCTGAAAGGAGAAACATCGAGTGCCACAGGGAATGAAACCCTTTATTTGTGTCACTGGAGCCACACCAGAAGATTGTGCGTAGGATCTGCATGTCAGAGAAACTCTGTGTTGTCCAATTTCTTCCCTGTCTCTTGCATGGTGATTGATTTACTGACCTTGAGTCTAACACCTTGCCTTGTGAGCAGCATACAGCCTTGCCCCTTCCCCTGCTCTCTCCAGGCTCTTACCTTTAAGATATCTTTTCATACATAATCCAAGCATCTCATTTTTAATTCAGTAGAAAATAACAGTTTTATGCTACTCCATAATGGAACAGGGGCTGAGACAGGTGCTCAGTCTATTACAGGGTACTTGGGAACATGCAGGTGAGGGAGAAACACCTCCATTATTTATTTATGGCACAGGAGCTGAAAGACAATGTCCTGGGCACTGTGAAAACATGTAGGGAAAAAGTCTCCTGTGTAAAATAAACCTCCTGTCACTTCTGAGGGCAGGGGGGGCTCAGCTGTCCCAAAGGGTTGAGCCCTGGGGGCGGAGGGCATCTTGCTACACCCCTGGCTTGCTGGGCTCTCTCTGCTGAAACGGTGGGTCCTCTCACCTCCCCCAGCACAGCTTTTTGCCTGTTTGGTCTTAATCACTTTGCAAGCTCCTTTTCTCTCGCCTGGCTGCCCTGCCCCCCTTCCCTTCATTTTCTCTTTTTTTTTTTTTTAATTTTTTTTTTTTTTCTTTCTTTCTTTCTTTTCCCCTC
>JAAGNO010014385.1:21949-36251 GCA_033439905.1 Ceryle rudis | reverse complement strand
ATATGTAGATGTGATCTATACCGAAGCGTTTTAGGGTGTGTAGTATGGGATAATAATGACATACTTGTTGTTTTATTAAGGTGTGTCATTATTACAGCATATGCACACCCTCGTATGTCTTACTGCTTAAATATGATGTGCTTACAAGCTTTCCTTTTAAAGTATTAATTGGCTGCGATGACTTAGCTAACAGCACATTTATGTACATTATTTTACCTATTATGGATGATACCTTACCTGTGGGTTGCAAAAGCAATAATACTACAGTGGAAGCCTTAATTAAATTAGAGATTGAATTTAGTAGTGGTTTCTGAAGTGTGTTCAAAGAAGGAAACTTAATGACTCTTGTCTCTTCAGATTATCAATTGTAAGCGTGACAGAAAAGAACACTTTTAGTTTTAGTTTCATGGTATTTTATGTCTTGTGCTGAATGAAGTAAAAATGGAATGGTCTTAACTGAGTTGTCTAGCATTTTGTTTTAATAGGAATGACCCCTTCCTTCAGGTTTTCTTGTTAGGGGGAGGGTGAGGTTGTTCTCTGTGTCAGCATTGATCCAGAGTGAGAGGAGGAAACAAACTACCTAAGTCAAGCTTCATTCTAGAAATAAACATAAACAAGATTTGCAAAGTGAACTTAGGTAATTCAGACCGCAGTAAGAGAGGGTGTGCAGGTAAGATGTATCCTCAAGCTTTCTACTGAGACAGCTTTAGGATGGCTTGCTGTTTAAATGTTAACCCAGTGGCAAAAAGCTGACTGTATGGTTTCTGGAGGGGTGTATTAGAAGGGGTGTGGTTAGTAGCTCAAGAGAGGTTCTGTATTCTGAGTGGGAAGAATGTAGCCTGTTATTGACTCTGCATCTTTCAGATTTGATTTATTATTTTTTTTTCTCATGTGCTGTAGTTTCCACTTCTCAGTTAGGAATCATCTGATGCTTTATTACCCAATTACTTGGTATCACAAAATTGACTGTTCCAAATGCTTTATCTTCTGTGGCTGGGACCAAGTTACTGTAGAACTCTCTTGTTATCTTCAGAAATTGCCTGCAGAAAACATACCAAACACCCCTAAGTCAGTCAGTCCCTCTTACACATGTGCAGATCCCAGCAGAGATCTTTGTGAATACTGTTTCTAATCTGCCCCCATTGGGGAAACCTAACCATTTATTCCGACTGTAAGAGATTGGTTATTACTCCACAAGAGAGCTGTTATACCATGACAGTTTAGTTTAATAGATTTTAATTTTTTTTAAGGAATGTTCTCGGTAAAAGATTATGTTTTTATTGCAGAGTGAACTATCTTGTGTTGAGTACATCCATTTGCTTCGGTTGAAGAACTGTTAATAGATGAGTGATTTATGATCTTGCTGTACAGAAGCCTTTCTACTTCTTTTCCACTATAATTTATCTGTGGGGTTACTAGTTGTGTAAATGGACATTTTCTACAAGTCTGTTACACGTAGCACAAAAATTCTAGATAAATTCAGTGCTCCTTAAACACAGATTAAACATTTGCCCACCTTCAAGAACCTGCTGTTATCTCCAGGGGTAGAAAGTGAAAACTGCAATTTATAGCTCTCTCTATTTTGTTTACACAGAAATATTGGAATAATACTGTCTGTTCCTTGTTGTTTGATGCTTTCATTTTCAGAAACCTTCTATATCTTCCTTTCCAAGTTATATTCTGGAAATTTCCCCAGACAACTCTCTAGGGAACAATAATGTAGAGAAATCTTACTCGGGTGTTTTGGAGCTCTTGTTTAGCCTTCTTTGAGTGATCATTTTACCTTTGTCCGTATCTTCTCTGTTGCTGTCACCAGTTTTTACAAGCTTTCTATTTCTGATGCATTTAGAAACATATTTGAGTTGTCGTTTTTATTCCTTAGCAGCCTCCTCCACCAAATTTCTTGATTAGTTTTATTGATAGTTTTATATTTAACTTGCTGGAGTTTATGCTCGCTTTTGCTTTCTTTAACTTGTACAAGACTTTTTTTTTTCCCTGATGGTTAATTGTATTGTTTTAAAAAAATCCTTGTGGCTACTATGTGATATCAGGAAAATAAGTTTTCCTGAAAATACTTAAGAGTGTCAGATTCCCAAGAATAGGATTCCATGTGCATCTCTTGAAATGTACTCTGACCTCAACAGACTTAAGACTCATCTCCACTTCTTCAAGAATGATCATGTCTATGTGAGGTTTGTCATGTTGACAACCAACAAATTACTGCATGTTCTTGCTGCTGGTGTCAGTTATGTTTCTACTCCCCTGCCTTTAGAGCCTGCTTTTCTGTACAAGCTGGGCTCATTGCTACTATGAGGGCCTCCTCTATTGAAAGACCCTCAAGGTCACTGATGTGTAGGTCCTATCTCAGAATAATGGTCTCCTTCTCTGTGCTGAGAAAGAAAGAGGCTTGAAGCAGGACTGTGTTGTATGGCCATGTTATCCCAGCATGGTCTGACTGGCCTGCTTCGTTCCCAGCAGAGAAGCAGCTGCATTGCGGCCAGAGGAGCTGTGCCTGAGCGTAGCTTGCCAAGGGACCTCTTGTGGGCCACCTTCTTGTGGCCTGGGATGTGACAGGAGGAGGAGACAAGACAAAATGGTTGTTCTGGATGCTGATCTTTCAGCTCTTGCTCACCATGAATTTTTCTTAACTTTTCAATTGATATTTGATGCAGGAACATGCAATTAGAAAAAGTTTGGAAGTTAAAAAAGAAGAAAAAAAAAAAGAAAAAAAAAAAAAGATTTTTAATGAATTTTCCCAAGCAGGGCTTTTGACTCTAGATTTTCCAGCCAAGTTGCCAAGGCTCTGCTTTCATGATAGGCTGCGGCCAGCCTGCTCGTGTTCATTTGCAACAGAGCTCTGGAGCTTGTGGCTCTTGTCGCTGCTTGAATTTTCCTCAGTAGGAACAGTTTTGAAATTCCCTTACCAAATTTCCTGTTTGTGATTATCTTTCCTCTTTGAAATGAATTTGTGTATGTTTTCACTGCATATTGTATATTTGTGCTATGTCTACCTTTTCTTCGGGTTTCCCTGAAAATAACACACCTTTCCTGAAAATACCTGAGCTGGTGAAAATTGATTGTGAATTTTTTTCTTCCACAGATATCTATTTCAGGTATTTCAATAAAGATCTCTTCAACAGGAAAATATCAGAGGTATTTTCCTACTGAAGTGGTAGGACTGCTAAACTTGAGTGCTTGTCTCAGAACTTGTTGATACATCCTCTTTGGGATGCAGCTGTGCCATTAGAAGTGGTCACAGCCTAATCTACCTGTAACCCTTTCATCAGCTCTCTCTTTCAACTGTAGGCCAGCCATACTATCATAGTGTAAGCAGTCTGGCAGATGTTGTCAGAAAGCTAGAATATTGACTTGGTTTAGTTTTATTTTTAGTGAGAAATTTATTATATTAAGAGATATTAGTAGGAACCGATACAGCAACCATACGGTTTCTATAATCTTAGCACTAAGTAATTCCTAGTAAGAAGAGCGGTCCAAATCTGAAAGTGTGGATCTAGTTTAAATTACAAGATACTTAAGTTTGTATTACTTAGCTCAGCATTAAGTAACGATATGCAGAGTATGTTAAAAGAACTCATAGCTCTTTATTGGCAGGTTCTAACGTATGTCTTTTGGGCAGTAGGATTTTCCTTCTGACTTAGCTTTAAAAAGAAAGATCCAAATAGTACATTTTTTTGCCTTGTATGCACAAATTGTTTAGTAGAGTGACAACATTGGAAGTGATCCTTTTAATTTTTATTTATTTATTGCATTTTTACTGTGGCTTTTAAAATGCATGTAAATAAGTACTTGCTTACTTAAGTGGAAACAGCCAAAATGCATCAAGTGCTGGTTACTATTTTATCACACGTATACTGGCTATCTCATTGCGGTGTATTCAGTGAATACAATAATGTGTTCATTTTTTAGTAAGACACTAGCTTACCTTTTGTATCTTTGTCGTATTTTGAATAAAATTAATCCTGTTCCTAGATTCTACTTAAGATAGAAAATTGTGTCATAATTTGTTTGGGACAAAGGGGAAAAGCTTATTAATGGTTGTTAAATATTGATATATGTTTCCACAAGTCTTCCTGAATGTTTTCTTATGGATTCATTGGAAATGACCAAACAGAATGTTTTTCTTTTTCTTTTTTTTTTTTTTTTTCCCTTCCTTTTAGTTGGCAATATTTCCTTCTAAGAGTTTATAAAGATGTTCCTTTACTAAGAATACTATTATTAGATCACAAAAACCTATCGTCTCTGGAAGCGATTATTTTAGATGAGACATTAGAATCATGCATAAAGTGAACATTTCAATTTTTTTCTTAGCTATTAACACTTGATAATTTACTTTGTATGTATTTTGAAGAAGAGATTTACTCAGTATTCTTGATAATTGACTCTTTATTTCATTATTTACATTAGTTTTGCAAAATTGACTCCCATAAGGCCTGCTAGTCTATCATGAGTTCTGTTTGCACATCTTTGTATAGCATGTAGCTCAAACATGTAGAAATATAATAACTTGTGCTTTTTCTTTTGGTACTGGCATTAAAAGAACATATTTAGTCAGGTATTTACCATCTAAAGCTCTTTTTGCTGTCTCCTTTCATATCTGACCCTTGGTGCTCTAAACTGTGCCTTTGCTGAAGTGAACTGACGTTTAAGAACCCCTCTGTCAGAGTAACCAGTACAACTTGGTTGGCATCATTACCTGAGGAAACTAAGAGTATTTGGCTTCCAGCAGATAATGGAATCTTGTACTAGAAGATCCCTGAGCTGATACACTCAAAGGCAGGGCTGCCATCCAGAGGAACTTGTATAGGCTGGAGGAGTGAGCCAGTGGAAGTCTTATGACATCAATCAAGGCCAAATACAAAGCCTTGTGTTTGGGAGGGAGGAACTACCTGTAGTTTTTTGGGTTGGAGACTGACTAGCTAGGGGAGTATCTCTGCATCCCATCCTGTGACAAGTGGCTTTGCTGACTGTTGGTATAAAGAGAAGATAATCCCTGTTGAGGAGTGAATACAAAGTAAAAAAATTAGGACTCTTAAGTGCTTCCCATTCTTGCAAGGTACAATGTAGTTTTACGTTTCCATGTGTCTTAAGGAAAACCTTTGAGGTCAGGGGAAAGTTTATTTGAATAATGGGTATGTAAAGGAAAAGTTGTTGTAGAAATCACCATCTGATTCAAGTTTAAAGTAGTTTGAGTTTGTAATCTAGTGAATTTATTTGCATTCAAATATTTTGGGTTTATTTTAGTGCAAACTTTAATTTTTTATTGGCAAACAATGTGTAATTTTTTGCTAAACACTTGCCCACCATCTATTGCTGATGCACATTTCCAATTTTCACCTTCAGTGTAAAAGCTGGAGCAGAGGAAACAGGAAAATAACAGCTTTTAAATCTGCAGAGAGCAAGAGCTAACAGACTTTCCCAAGAACTTGAGGAACTTTGTAGTTAGACAGTGATTCTCCCTGATGAAGCTTTAGTTAGTATTTCCTTATATTTTTCAGCTGTGGATGTTTAGACAGTGGATGGTATTCTGAATGAAAGAAAATCGGGATATAGTTCTTTGTACATGTATTTGATTTTATAAAGCTTTCTTCCCTTGGACATCATGTTCTTTCTGCATAATACTTGGTGACATATTTCATGGGAGTGTGTTTAACCTTGGAATTTTAGTGGTTTGTTGGGGAAAACTGTACATTGGAAATGTATCTTGTAATTCAGCTAGTTTGTCAGGGGGTTCTTGTGTGGGTGTGAACTATAGCAAAGCTGTCTTTGGTGAAAATTGGCTGTCTGCTTATTTGCTTTAGTATGTTTTTAGGTCTAAAGTGTTTTGAAGTAGCTTAGCTCAGTAAAAACATCTGCAAGGTTACTCTGCAACTTGCAGTTTCACCGAACAAGGCAAATGAGTGATGTTTGTTTCCCATACAAAGTGACACGGCAGTTTTTGTAGTCAAGAAAAAACTTACACAGAAAGGATGGCATTGCTCCAGAGACCCTGGGAAGTATTTTCTTCTTGAGGCATGGAGTTCCCCACAGGAGCAGGACTTTGTGTTTGCCTTTATTGAACCTGTTGAGGTTCCTGACACAGTCTCTTTCTGCAAGCTGAACAGGTCTCCCACAACAGCAGTCCTTCCTGCTAGTGTGTCAGCTGCTCCTTCCCCAACCCAGCTGGCAACATCTGCATTTGGATGGAACTGTGTCCAAGTATTAGATGGTTTAGCAGAAACGGGAACATAAAGTAGTATTACAAAGAAGACAGTAACAACATATTTATTCAGAAATGCAAGTATTTTAAATATCTTCTATATTTTAACATTCTGTTCATTGCACATATAATTCTCCTGTCTTCTTAAGGTTAGGTAAATGCAAGTAACTGTGGGTAAAACATTCACTTTGCAGTTGCGAACTGGTTTTGGGTTTTGTTTGTTTTAATCAGAATCACAAAACGGTAGGGGTTGGAAGTGACCTCCGAAGACCATCGAGTCCAACCCCCCTGCCAGAGCAGGACCAAAACTAAGGCAGATCACTCAGAAATGCATCCAGACAGGTCTTGAAAGTCTCCAGAGGGGGAGACTCCACAACCTCTCAGGGGAGTCTGTTCCAGTGCTCTACAACTCTTACAGGAAAGTTGTTCTTCCTCATGTTGAGGTGGAACTTCCTGTGCTTGAGCTTGAATCCACTGCCCCATTGTCATCACAGGGCATGAGTGAAAAGAGGTTGTCCCTGCCACTTTTTCCTATCTATTTTAGCATTCCGTGAATGAGTAACAGAATCATAGAATGATTCGGGTTGGAAGTCTCCTTAAAGGTGAAGTTTTCTTTCTCTTTGGTTTCATTCCATCAGTTATCTTACAGGACAAAATTGTCATTCAGGCAACTGTTTCTCTCCCAGGCAATATCACTTAATCTAGTTTTTTATTTGCTTTTATCATTCTTTTTTTTTTCTTTTCCTCCATGATGTAAAAATACCCAAGAATCTGAAAACAATAATTAAGAAGCACACTGTATGCTTGTGTTCACAGTTTGATTTTCAATGTAAAAAGAAAAAAGTGCAACCACTGCATTGCAAAATGACCCTACTACTGAGCAAGAAGGGCAGAGATGAATCCCAGCATGTAGCTCACTGAATGACTAGGTATGTCACACACATCTTGTGATGAACTTTGTAGCTGATTTCTTCTAAGTAACAGTGCAGATTTGTTTTTCATCTCTCCTTGTTCTCCCTGCCCAAAGTGCTGAGTGTACTTGGTCTGGGAACTACTTCTGGCTGCCATTCTTCAGTCTGGCCATCAGTAACAGCAACCTTCCTTCACTTGAGCAGAACACACAACTTCTCCTGTTGTTGCTGTGACCTGTTAACGGAATCAAAATGCATATTTCAGAAATGCTTCTCAAAGGACCTCGTCGGAAATAATTAAACAACAATTTAAACAACAAAACATTGTCAACGTGCTGAGGTGTAATTGCTGCAAGATCTCCAGCATTTTGGAGGCATCAGCTGGTGCCCTACTTCACAAGTCTGCAGTTGAAAAGGATAAATGAGAAGAAAGCAGCTAGTTTAAAAATACATTTTTTCCTTCTTAAATATCTAAGTTACCGATGGGCTCTTTGCATTTTATTGTAGCATTGTTTTCACTACTTCATCCAGTCACTTGGTTTCTGTTTGTTTTCCACGTGTAGAACCAGAAATGCAATATGTTGGTTTTAGTAATTGCTGTGCCTTTGTTTACAGTCCTAGTCAAGAGCATGATTTATAGCCATGTGCAGTGGTCCTAGAAACCTGTAAAAGGCAGAAGATGATACCATGCCTAGCTCACCACATCTCTTGGTCAGAAGTGATGAGAGGCCAGGAAGCTCTTCCCTGTATGTCCGCTCTCAGCCCTATCTGGAGAGGGCATGTATGCTTCATTGACTCAGGGTAGCTCTTCTTATGATAGATAACCGTGATTAGTTGGTAGATAGTCTGTTTGTTAGGATTTGTAAGTGAGCGTGGATGTCAACTGAAAATGCAATGGAGATAAAAATGGCAAACTTAATAACCAGTTGGTTTGAATATGTTTTCATGTTTTGTTCAAGAAGGAGGATACATCTTCCATGGGAGGAGAGGGAGGTTGTATAGAGTGACCTTTCTCTTCACCACACGTGTTTCGTTTGTAGTTCCGGCACTTAGACTGTGAGAAATAGCAGCTATGAAGGCTGGAGAAATAAACTCACCTGTTTTATCTCATAATCACTTTATGTTTAGGAAAAGAACCCCCTAAGCAGAAATTTATTTCATTGTCAGTGTGTCAATTTATGTATTTTCTTACCTCTTCTATCACAGCTGTTTAATTGTGGCCAATAGGCAAATGTTTCTACACTTTTTAATTTTTAAAAAAGTTTAAAAACTCCTTAACAAGCCTAGTGGGCATAAAAGGGAGATTTTTATTTTGCCTTTTAATTTTTTAAGAGTGTGATTCTTTTAATCACAGGTTGAACTTCAAACTCTGTTTTAATTATGCAACATTATTTCTTCTCGCTATCTATATATATATTTTTCTTTTTAACTTCAGGAAATGATGTGAAAGATGAAGCCAAACTGTTTTGCAGTTATCTGTATCACATGGATTTATTTTTAGTAATTCATTTTCCATGCTATCAAATGAATGCTCAAAATTTAAGTGGCTCCATCTATTGCAAGAGATTTTTAGACTTCCTATTAAAAATTTTGTGGGAACTGCTTTAAGAGATATCTAGATGCCTTAAAGAGGCAAATTGTGAAGATACCTTTTTTCATCTTAGAGCTGCAGCGTGATTAAACTGATATTTTCCTCCCATGGAAAACAAATGGCTTTTTAATATAACACCCTGAAAAATGTTACTGAAAAGGCAAGTGCAAATACCTTCATGTTTATGCTCCATTTATTAGTTTGGGAAGTTTTCTGCTAGTACAGAAAGGGAATGTTCAGAGAGAGCTCTAGGCTGAGACTGTAATTTGTATTTCAATAATTTCCGTGAAAATGTTCCACTGGAACTTAAACATCCCTCCCAGAATGTGGTGTAGATAAAGGCAACTTTATGGATAATCTACAGTTCATGTAAACTTTTTTTTTTTTTAAACCTGTTGTCTTTCTGTGTTTTATTTCATGTGAAGTTTGCAGGGCAAACCTGGCTGGGGCTTCAGCAGATAGTTATGCATGGAAGTATTTATCTGACAGAGACTGCTTGACTTTTTAAACTCTTCTCATTGTTATAATGCGGTCCCAGCTGTAATGTGGAATGCAGCACGAGCTTCCGGGAAGTACTCAAACCCTGCTTTAAAAAATACCTAAATAGGAGTATCATCAGATGGTGACTAAGGGTAACTTGAACTCAGTTTAGCAATTCTTTCTTTTGTTTTCCTGTCCTGTGGTGAGACGTGGTCTTGGCAATGGGTGTTGTGATAAAGGAAAGGAAAGGTGAATGCTGCTCATAAAGCAGGAACTGCAGGAGGCTATGTTTGTTTCTCTTACTCATTTTGTAATGAAATCTGTTGTTTCAGTGAATAAGCAAGAGGCAATGACATGCAGAATTGCACGTTCTAATGAGATACTGACCTGCCAAGATTCCTTTCATTTACAGCATATTCCAGAAAAAACTTTTGACCGGAGCATCGTGTTACTACTTAGAAAGCTCATCTTAGAACAAGAGAGTCCAGCATTTCTGAAACTACAGTTTAACAACTTAGTGTAAGAGGTTGATGTGATTATGACCAAAAGAGCTGCTTTCTTTACATACCATTGCAAAATTCAGTGTTTATATATCATTTCAGTTACTGTACTCTGTACCGTTTAGAGTTGAAATATTTACTCACATTGTAGTTAAGCTTTTAAAATTCATTTCAATTTCACCACTACTCATAAGACCTTTCATGAGAAAGGAGATGCCTATTATTTTTCTTTGCATCTTGAGAGGACTTTTTTGCACTCTGTTACTGACGATGTATTAGAGGTAGAGCTCACTGCAGTTCATCGCTGTACTCTGCTGGCGGTAAATTAAGTACTGATGTCTTCAAGTGAGTAGCAATGTTTTCACGACACAAGTATTTATTGCTATGCATATTAGCTACATATTACATACTTCTAGTAATACACTTACTGCTTTTGTATTTCTGGCCCTTAAGAACGTAAAATCCTGCAGGAAAGACATCATTACTACATAAAATACACTTGAGTGATGATAAGATACTGCACATGTCAGGCCTTAACTGTACGGGTGATTAGAACTCTGGATGGAGAGTGAAATGGGCTTGCTTTTTTTATTTTTAAAGACTGTCTAATGCATTCCTTTTGTATTAATAAAACTGAAAGTAGCAGCAAATCTTTCAAGTGTGTGCACTGAAAGTTTGGTAGAACTTAACTAATTGATCATCAAATCAATTTTTTGTCTGTTTAAAGCAAGATAAACAAGATCTCAAAGAAAAATTTAATCATTCCTCAAAGAAAACTGTGTCTCGGGAATTTGTTCATGTTTGAGTGCACACTTGGAACTGGATCCAGCTGTACTGCCGAGTCCATGCAGCTGATCCCTTTATCTTGTGACCTAGAGTGTGTGACACATCGGATAAGGGATTCATTCCTCTCTCCTGCATTCCATGTCAGTAAATCCTTCCATGCTTGTCACCTCATCCTAAGCGTGGTTGTTTTTTTATTTTTTTCTGGTTTTTTTCCCCCCCAGTTCTGAAGTTATTTAGGGAAACGTTAGAAACAACGTACGCAGAAAGAAGGATGCATCCTGCTGACATGCTCTTCCTTTTCCAGGAACTGACGTTCTCTTCACCTTGCCTGACAAACACAAGGGATGTTAAGCTTTTAATAGTTGTGTGAAATAAAATAAAAAGGGGGAGGGGCACTACAGTATTTGAGAACTTGAAGAGTAATTTCAGTTACCATCTCAGAAGTTGTTTCATTTTGTAATTAGACTACTAATTAAAAGGTGAAGTTTCAAAAAGCAGTAGTTGAATAAAATTCTCTTGGTTCCACAATGGAAAACTATGCCTCTCTAATCTAGTAATATTTTCTGAGTATGTAAGACAAACAGTGGATACAGTTGGAGTCACTGACATCGTTTATTTGAAGATTCCAAGCCCTTTGCCAAACACCTTCAAAATAGGTCGAGGAAATTACAAGGCAGGGGGCAGTCAGGAATCAGGCAGTGACCAGGAGAGCTGAAAGCAAGCAAAAGGTGGCCGTCAGTGATCACCACGGCAGAAGTGTCCCTTGTTAGAGATGAGAATGTTTATATGCTATACGTATCAAGAATATTACAGATACTAGAACTACTTAATAGGATCTGAGAAAACCCTTTGGGGAATTTTGGGGGAGCAAATTAGTTGGATGACTAGCAAGATGGCAGATGAAATTCAGTGCTGATGAATGCAAAAACATGCATACCGAGGCTAGTCATTTGAACTGTACATTAGCTTTACTCTGTTGTGAATTAATTTTACAAATTTAGAAGATATCTGAGCAATGTTTTGGATAGCAGAGTCGAAGATCTCTGGCTCAGTAAGCAACAGTGGTCAAAAAAAGTGAAAGCTAAAATGTGTTAAGAGTGGCATTGTAGAAATAAACCACATAAACTGGTAGTTCCACTGTTGCCTAGAACCACAGAAACAAGAAACTTGGGAAATGATTACTAGAATGACAGGGTAGTTTAAAAACTTGTGGAGGGTGGGTGTGAGAGAATCTCAACATTTGGACTATTTTCCCTCGAGGAGTAGCTGTTTGAAATTTGGGAGTAGCGTGCAAATTTCTGATTGGAAAGCTCTGATACAGTAGAAAGAGACCTTTCTGCTCATGTTGAGCAGGGGCAGTCAGTAGAAGAGACAACAGCAAATGCTGCTGCTCTGCATAGTGCACAGCTATGTGCTGTCAGCTGTTCCCAGGCGATTTTAAAGGGCAGTGAAGAAGTATTAAGATTTTAAAATACTTTCTCAGTAGATGCATAAATATAGACAAACTAACAGCTCAAGAGAGCAGAATTTGAGAAGATTGTAATTTCTATGCTTGTGCAAGAAGTCCAACTCCTATTAATGGAAGGAAGCATTTCTTAGGATGTGTTATTCCATTGCAACACACTAGCTGGGCTTTTTCGTTCTAGGGTGGCACTGAAGCACTACTCAGATTTGAAATGAGGAGAAGCAGGCAAGTTGTTTCAAATTGCAGATTGTGTACTTTTTCCATTTGAATGTTGTACAGAAAAAGATTACTGGAAAAGTTTGGAAAATGTTGTATATATCTTTCTTCATCTTCTGGAACCTGGTATGTTGTTATCTCTGTGTAACAAAGAGATATATTGGTGAGTCCGAAGACAAAAATTGGAAGCAATGTTAAATGCTTAGGAAAACATTTTTTTGAACAAGATGAAGTAATTACAAGATCCTGTGCTGTGCGTAGGAGAAGAACAACTTCCTTCTTTTCACCAGTAGATTCTTACATACTGTACAAAATACTAAGTCTTGCCACTTCCAAAATAACTAATATAGTTGCTTGGGAAACAATTTGTTATCCTAATTATTTGGCGATGATTGTCTGCAGAACTGACAAGTAACTGTCATCGTGTGTCCTGCTGCATTGTGTAACAGCCTGTACGATTACGTATTTGCAGTGTAGCGGCTTTGTGGCACCCAGGCTGGAGTTGGGCAGCGGTGCACTGTGAGCCGACCTCCCCGCTTTCCTTTTTCAATACTCAACTTTGTGGCTTAGTGACTGGTGATAGCCTTTTAAGTTACAAGTCAGAGTTTTATTAGAGGAATGATATCTCAGCATTTCATGTGATGAATCGATGTTCTTCTTCCTGCTTGGAACAAGCGAAGTAGATGTCATATTAAAAAGGACAGTGCTAATTAATGGGTTTAAATCACTAAATCCTCTAATACCAAACAGGCTTGGTAGGTGCACAAAAATAAATTTGAACTTCACAGTGAATTTTAGGAAAGAGCAAAATGTAGCAGATAAGACTAAGCTAATTTCTGAGTAGCACAACTATTTTCAAAAGACTTCCTGGCTCAAACAAATTTCTGCGAAGAGATATTTTTCATCAGTCTGCTCAACTTGTTCTAACCACCATGGCTCTTGCATAACTTTCTAATTCAATGTCCTCACTTGGCAGCATTGCCAAAAAATTACCATTATAAATGTATGCAGGAGATTACTTTGGAATCACTGTGACTGTATGACACAGGAGATAAAGACTAATGACTGATTTTTTGAGAATAATTTCTCATTATAAAAAGAACATTTTTCTTCATAGGCTTCTGGCTGATACAGGATTTTACTATTTGGATTTCTAAAGATTTGCATGTAAATGCAAACTTTATATTTAGTGTGTGTTGGTGACCTTCTTCTGCTTGAAGGCGTAAATAGTGAAATAAAAGCCACTGCTCCTGCTTGATTTTGATCCAAGGCTAACACAATGTTTGCTAACTTTAATTTCTGAATGTGTTTCATTTTGGTAATTAATTTTAATTTTCATTATGTCAACATCTCTTCTATGTGTATCTTTTCTAAAGAAGCTGCTAGAACTCAGTCTTTGGTTCTGGGCATTGCTGGGAGCGTAGCCCTTAGACAGTTACCGTTAAGGATGGCATTCACGGGTCAAATCCTTTGTCATACCATGAGTAGGTATGTATGTAAAGGAGCAGAGTGACTACCACTTACTTTTTCCAGTAGTTAACATAGCAGTGTGGGATAGTGGACAAAGAGCCGTTTTGCTTGAAACTGGATGGAATGAAAAGGTTATTCTAAAACCACGATCCAAGGTGTTGTAGCCCTTCTTGATCTGAAGTCAGGAAAAAGCAAGAAGGAGTGCATTCAGGAAACGTCTGTCAATAATTAGATGATTCTGATAGCTACACAAATACTAGAGCTTGGTATCTGTCAAGGGAAGGTAAGTGGCAGTTGGAGGATACTGTCATAGAAGACATACTGGCCATGAAAGAAAAGAGGTGTGTAGCTGGTGATACCTGTCATAGTTCTGCTGTACTGGCCCATGAGTTGTTTTTCCAATACCATTATCCTCACATGATCCTAAGAAACCCAGGATGCAGTTTACCCCAGGGAAGGTAGTATTTAATGAGTAAGATTATTCCAGTTCTCAGGCTTGATGAATCCCTCTATTCAGGGCGATACAGCTATACCCTCAAAGTATACCCTTTGATACCCTCAAAGTCAGGTTACTTTTCTAAATCTCTTCCCTGCATTCTGCAGCATGGATTAACATATAGCTTACTGACATGCCTAGAATGTGTTTTTCTGAAAAGCACAGCCTAC
>JAAGNO010014385.1:0-21849 GCA_033439905.1 Ceryle rudis | reverse complement strand
TTAATGAGTAAGATTATTCCAGTTCTCAGGCTTGATGAATCCCTCTATTCAGGGCGATACAGCTATACCCTCAAAGTCAGGTTAGTTTTCTAAATCTCTTTCCTGCATTCTGCAGCATGGATTAACATATAGCTTACTGACATGCCTAGAATGTGTTTTTCTGAAAAGCACAGCCTACTTACCCTGGATAAAAAGCACAACCCTTACAGCATGCACAGAGATTGGCAGCTGGAGCTCAGTGTTCCCGGGTGTTTATGCAGAGTGCTCGGCTAGTGTAGTGTATCAGCTTCCATTTTCAAAGCTCCCTGAATGCCCCCATCAGTTACTTCAGCTTTTCATTCCATAGTTGAGCTGTTTGACACAACTCTGAGCAGCTTCCTATGCCACCCATTAGATGGCTTTCCGTACTTAGGTGGCTGTTACATTTCCTGAGGATGATGCTGGGTCCACCTCTTTGTACCTAAAGCTAAATGCCTCTGAAATACCAATCCTTTTTACTGTGGGTTATAGCTGTAATAAAGGAAGTTATTCTGTAGGGAGAGAAGTTATATGGCAGCTTGGTACTGTTCCTGGGGCTACAAGTTAAAAATGGAAAAACTAGAAAAGCCTGCTACCATAATCAGCCAGAAAACCCTTAAAAATCTCCAAGACTACTCCAAGCCTCATTTGGCTTGGCAACAGTAAGTGAACTTAAGGGTGTATATGTAATCCATGTGCCAAAACAGTAACTTATATATGCAGATAAGCATGGAGTATTTAACAGTTAGCATCTCTCCTGGGCAGTGCAAAAGCATTAGTAAGCTATAGGTAGCTCTAGATTATAGCTTTAGGTTAGTTCAGTCAGATGGTCTCCTAGATTTTGGTATCAGTTATAGGTAAGAGTGTGCAAGAAGCGATGGTTGGTTGTGTGATAAAGAAACTTTTTGGCTTATAAAGCTGAGTTCAATCTATATGTGCTTATGTGTGTTTAATGCCACCTGTTTTCACTTAGAGGAAATCTGAAGTTGCATATTTTTGGGCCTCGTTTTCTTTGCCAAAAATGCAGGCAGGAGATGAGTATTCTTGCATTGTAAGAATACTGACTGGTTACATTGAAGCACCTTCTGCAATTCTTGTATACACTGTAACTCCGTAGTAAAAGTTTTCTGTCTTCATTAGAAGATGAAATATTTTTTCTGTGTAGCTGCTTAATGTCTTTATGCTGTGGTGAATTTATTAATTTCACTTCTGTCATCAGGAACATTGCTTTTTGAATCACGTTCAAATGAGAGTATCACGTACTAGCTTTGATTCAGTTGACAACTTTAGGATCTGCGAGTACATCTCTGAGTGTGTAATTTCACTTACGTTTACCTCTCTAATCCAGAATCTTATTAGCCCTCATTAATGCTAATACTGGAGAATTTTTTAAGCATTATCATTACATAAAAAAAAAAGCTCCATTCATTTTTTTTTCTGTATTGTATCCATTTCAGACATGAGTGACCACTACTGGAAGTGCTCTGCTAATAGAAATAACCTCTTTGCTGAAGTGCTCACAGTACTTTATCTTGTACAGACTAGTGATTTGCACTGAGGTGGTCATATTAGCATAGTCATGCCAGGGGCAGCATTTTAAGCACATCTATTGCTTGGAGGGTTAAGTGTTCCTTATGTCGTGGAGCTCATTATCAAACAAACAAACTTCAAGGTTTGGAATGTAGTCTCTAGTATCACATTGCCCTTTTGTCTCTACTGCTTATGCAACTGCTTATGCATTGTGTTTTTTTAGTCAGAGAGAAATGTGTGGTGGTTAATTTCAACTTTTGTGTTCAGTTTGTTTTATAACACAGTTATTTGTCCTTCTGAAAGAGAAAAACTAGAGATGCATAGACAAATGTAGGAATTATGCTTTTAAAAATCTGACATTACTGTACATAGTAAAACGTAGTAAAAATGATAACTTAGTGAATTATACCACATGTCTCTATTGTTGATGCTGAAATTTCTCAGGGAAGACCCCTCTTAACTGGAGAAAGATATATGTTGTATCCATCATGAAAAACTGTGAGAAACAGTGTCAGGAGGAGGCAGGCTGCAGCGCAACCAGGTTTGCACGTGATGTCAAATTGAGGAGAGCAGTTTGATGCACTTGAGAGGATATGTCATTCAGATGAACCTGGACAGGCTGAAGGAGTGGACTGACAGGAGCCTCAGGAAATTCAGCAACAACATAAGGAAAAACTTGGTACTGGCCATTTCCATCTGTGTAAGTTATAGAGCTAAATGAAACTACCACTCATGTCCAAAACCCCACTGTGTTACCCTCTCACACCTAGTTCAGTTACCAGTTCCATGATATATTTAAAATTTTTAGAGCAGCTCATCTCAGCTTCTCTCTTTTGGGGTTTGGAAACCCATAAAAGTGTCCTGCCCAGGTGCTGTCCTTTTTCAAACTAGCCATGTTTGAAAGGCCAAACAATTAAAGGTGCAAATTCTTTCGTGTCTTTGAGCAGTCTACTCAACTTCTATAAGCTATCATCTGATAGTTGTGTTGCTTTCCTGTGTACTTCTTCAGAGAGACACTGTTTCTCCTTTCCCTCTCTTGGGATTGAGTTTATTCTTTCACTTCAGGAGCCTGAGGACCACTGCAGCATGCCTGGTGTTGTGTTCTTCATCACTGATAGAAGAATTTTATCTGCTGAAGTTAATGCTAATGAGTAGAAATTTCACTGCAGCTACGAATGGTTCCTGTTAAACTGAAGGGCTTTTGTTTTTTGCTTGGTTTGACTGACTAAAAATAACTGTCTGATATGCAGAATTTATAGTGGATGTATTATTTTTCTAATTATAATGCCTTTTTCTTAGTACTAAAAAAAGAAAGTTAATTTTTCCATTTTATTTTCTGAACTTGCAAAATGCAGAGTGTAGTAAAGATTACAGCAAGACTATGATGTGCTTAGTTGGTATAAATACACATCGTGATGGTTTTGGGCTCTGGTAACGTCTGTTAAACCTTCAGCAGCCCATGAAGAATCATGCAAAGTGAATTTTTATTGCACTTATCCAAACTATTTTTATAATCTTAGCAAACATACTCCATCTTGACGTTTATTTAGATGAATAATGTTTCAGCTTTAGCTGCTCAAGATAACTGCTTGGGAAAAACATAGCTCTTTATGTGGAAGGTTTGCTGTCCTTTTCAATGATTGTCTATGTATTTACTGGTACTGGGCTCAATAAAAATTACTTTCTTCATCAATACACACAGGGTAGGTGGGTGGTTCGGAGACACTTGCAAGCCCAGCCCCCACTGAGTGCAAGGCCAGTCGTAAGAATGCATGTTCCTTCAGTTGAGGAGAAATTCCAGAGCAAACTGGACAATCTCTCTGTTGTCTGTTCAACTCTTCAGGCTATTTGGTGTTTTTAAAATCTTAACAGGAAACGTTCCCATCGCTGCCAGTTTTCCAAGATTCATCTGTGGGCTACCCCCTGTAGAGCTCTGAAGACACTTTATTGGGGAAGGCATAACGTGGCTTTAGCTTTTCTGGCAGACTTTAAACTATGTATGGTTTGCGAGATTAGTTTTCTATAGGCGCATTCTCAGTTTTAAAAGGGAAGCATATTCTTGGGCAGGGCTGCTGTTTTCAGGCCGTATACCTAGAGGACTTTGCAGTAGCATGTCTAGGGTTGCCTGAGAAGATGGGACATGGTAGAGCTGGATGATTCCAGGAAGTTGGACCCTGTTGGAATGGTTCTTCTTTCAGGCTTGTCTGCTTTCCTCTGCTGTCTAGCAGAGATTGGGGTTGTGACAGGGAGAGTGTTTATTCTTGGGGTCACTTGCTATTCAGGACTGCAGATACTAGGGTATTCTTGCTATTACTCCTGCTGTATGAACTTGGATTTACCCATGTGCTCACCGGGCCACTGTGGATCTTGTCAGCTTTAGTGCTCCACTAAGCTATTTGCATCACCAATGATAGAGGGCTTTCCAGAAGTGTAATTTGAATAATGGAAATGTGGTCTGTAGTGAAATTGTAGATTTGAACTGTGCTGAGGACCTGAAAAAGAAGGCATTCCAATTTTATTCTGCATTTCATAAAACAAATGTGGTGAAGTGGCCAAATCTGCATCCTCAGAGGTTTTGTGCTGCTTACGCTTACTTTTTATTCTCCACAGAAGAGATTCTAATTCTGGTTACTGTAAAGGGAGTTTCTGCCTGTGTGGAGGGGAAGTGATACTGTCCTGGGGCTGATTTTTCCCTAGAATCTGCTGAGAAGTCTGTGCATTGAATTTCTTCAAGATCCAGAGCAGTGGCAAATGCAGTGCAGAAGTATCTCGGTTTCTGCATTGTCAACTAGAATCTCACTGAGTTTGTTAGCTTCAGATAGGAGCTCAGTCCCCACGAGACTGTTCCCACAATATTCCCTTTCCAGTGCCTCAGACTCAGGCAAGTTTTCTAGAACTTGGGTCTTCATAGCCACTCTTGAGCTGAAATTCGTTAAATTCCACTCTGAAGACAGTGTAAAAGTTTTTCCAGGCTGACAATGTGTGTTGTTTAGGGTTACTGATCTGTAACCATTTGTGTTACTAGTTTGTAATCTAGCAGGTTGAAAAATAGAAAACTTGAGTCTCTGAGTAGAGTTGAAGGAGGGGTGTTTGGGTTTTCTTGGCTTTTTTTTTTTTTCCCTTTGTTTCTGGGCTTAGAAAGGAACGTACTCGATTGAATTCACATCTGGTTGGCTGATTTTCTTCATGGAGAAACTCCAAATTCATCGTGAAGATTAGAGTAAGCGTTTATGGGTTTTCAGGATTTTGAATGGAATTTGAAGTATTGTGTTTTCAAGCAGTGGACAAATCAGTTTTCTCATAGGTATTTGTTCATGTTCTAATTTTGGCATTTCTCTGTCTACATTCTAATTTTAAACATTGTTTTATACTTCGTGTTGTGTCTTGGGATTTTGTAATGTGCTCACGCTTTGCAGAAATGCACGTGAATTCATTGAAGCTCCTCATGACCAAGTTCTCATCTAAAAGACATTGCCAAGTTAGTTGGAATCAACTTATTTATCAAAGTAACACGCTTACTAATGAGAGTGGAATTTGCAAATCATAAAAAATGGATGAGTGCACTAATATGCATGATTTGTTTTAAAAAAGCACAAACACGCTATCTCACTGTGGCCGTATTTTCTTCATCATAATGGTTAACAAATGTATTTGTATCTGAAAGAGGTCTCATGAGCAAGATAAAGAAAGCACTGTAAAAAATGCTTGCCAGCTAAAACTGTCTTTCCTCTCAAACTATGAATCCCCTCTCTTGTATTTAATTTATAAATTGCAAATTATGTTGCTTTTTTTGTGTGTGTGTAAATTGCCCTGGATTTTTTGAATGTCCAGCATTGCAAAACTTTGGAGTTCTCCACAATTTTGATACTACATTACTGAGTAATTTCTGGTATGTATCTCCATCTCTATTCGTATATATTCTGTATAAGCACAGTGTATTCCAGGAAGTCCAGAAACTGGAATATCCCGATAAACTTTTCTTGATCTTCCGTGTTTGAAAAAATGAATCTTTTTCCTTGAGCTGATGCCTAGCTTAGATTTCCCTGCGCTTGTGGCTTTGTTATCTGTTTTTTCTAATGTGTAAGATGTTCTGGAAGTTGTCCTGTCTGTGCATTTGTCTGCTTATATGGTGACCTAAAAATGTTTTGAACCTTTCTGCTCTGTCACACAGACAGACTGCTTTGTCTACATGATTTCATTTTAAAAACTAATCATTTGAGCCTTCAGGTTGATAAAAACATCGTAAGTGTCTTTAATTGAAGACACTTTAATTAAAAAGAAACAATTATGAGTTGTTAATATGCAAGACTGGGGTGCAGGTATTACTAAAGTACTTAACTGCTCATTTTGATAATTGTGATGCAAATGGCAGCCACATAAAATGATCTTGTGGTCATAATTGAGACTGAAGACATGTTGTTTACTCTGGCTAAAGAAGAGGATAAAACTTTAGATTGGAAGTTAATGTTCTGAAGAACCCTGACAACATTTTGTTTTTTTCCAAACTTCAATGTCTTTGATTTCAGCAGGAACTTGAATATTGTCAACAGCTTGTTGCAAAACATCTGCGGACCAGGAATCTAAAGACCAAGTTTGAGAAAAACTGTTGCTGCCAGTTCAAGTGTTTTTAGAATGAAGACTTGAGGAAGTTTAATTTCTGTAAGATTTCTGGAGCTTATTCCCTGGGTTCTCGATGCACATTATACAAAGCAATTGTAGGAAGCTTTTCTCTAAAAAGCTGTCTTCTTTGGTTAGTCTTGTTAAAAGAGAAAAACCGTCCTGAGATTTTTGCCACGGTATGTTGATCTAGAGACGGAACTGCCCCAAACAGACATTCGGTGGGTTGTCTTTCTAATACCAGTTTAATTTCGACTCTCTGTTGAAAAAGAAGATCTCTGAATTTGCTTAGGCCCTTAGTAGGTTCAAAGAGGAGGCCATCAATAGAATGATGCTGTTCTGGATTGATGACTGAGTCCATGTGGTCTGAATTCTCTCTCTGGTACTGCTCTGGTGTCCTTGAAGTAGTATCACCATTGAGTGGTCACAGTTGATGAAATGAACTTAAAAAAAATAGCTTTTAGAATTTTTATTTTCATTTACTTTATAAACTCAAGCAGGCATCAAACACCTGCAGTTTAGTTTATTCATGTTTCCATATTTTTTCTATAATTCTGTGGCCATGTAAAGGTTTTTATTTTTTTCCAGTAGAAGTACAGAATCTATTTGCATTATATTACCATACAAAAAGGCATTTGAGGCATGACTGATGCTGTAACTTTATTCTGGAAGTGATTGTTATTGCTTTGTCCTTCTGTTCTGTCTCACATGAGATCCTACATAAATCTACATCGTCTTCTCTCACTGCAGCTGCTGATGTGCCAAAGGCCATTGTGGAAGGGTCTGAAGTCACTTTTGTTGCTGTAAATGGTTGTTCCCTGATTCAGGGCAGTTCCTTAGAGCTGTTCCATTCAAGACTCATATCACAACATCATGTTTTGTTAAGATTTGACAATTTTAAGTCTGCAGCAACATCTCAACATTGCCACATGTCAAGTATCTATGACCTGATTTTCTCATACTAAAGTAATACTGCTCAGTTTCCTGCCAAGTGAAAACATTTTCAGAAGTATGTCTGCTCAGCATTTCTGAAAGTCTGGCCTTGTGACCGCGGTGTCCACAAAGAGCAATTGGGGAATACCTGTAACAAGTGGCTTTTCGGCATCACACAGAAAATCAGAGGCAGAGGGTTACACACTAGTTCCTGAGCTGGTGATTGGTCAGCTGTGGGATTCAGCAAAATGACGTATTGTTTTACCATACAATCACTTCCCTTGATTTCTTTTCTGCTTAAAATTGCTCACCTATTGCAGCTGCTCTCTCCCTCTCTTCCAAGCAGTGAATGTTCCCTGGGACATTTGCATGCTTAACACTGGAATTAAGAAACCACCTTTAAATTTCAGCAGTGTCGAATACAGAATTACGCATGTAGCTTCCTTGGTTTACGAGTAGATGACAAATGCTTTTAGAGTGAGGATTGTTATGAAATGTGGTTGGTTTTCTTTGGGTTTGGAGTTTTTGATTGAGTGCTTATTGTATGTTGTGGCATGAGAGAGTGGCTGTTTACTTGTTTGCTTTGATGGCAGTCCTTGTTTCAGTCTTATCTGTAGGCTGTCTTAGCTTCATTATGGATGTTTTAAGTGGAATGTTTCCATCAGTGGTGTGGGCTGCACACCAGCATGGTTCTGCCACAGTGGAGTTGTCTAAAATCCACATCACCTGTCAGCAGGAACTTCACTGCTGTGTAGGAAGCTCAGTGTGTGTTATACTGATCCTTAAGAGATGATGTGCACAGTTATTTTCCACTCCTTCACTTCATTGAGTTATTTCCTGAGGTTCCTTTTGCTCGCTTACAGGTGATGAATTTGCTAAGAAAATTGGTTTGCTATTCAACAAGGAATTGTGAAGTCATCTTTATATTCCATCTGAATTTGCTTATTTCCATAATGTGTTTCTAGTAAATTCGTTAGCAAGTGGCTGTAGTCAGTTGTTCAGGGAGATGAGTAATTTCCCACTCCCAACTTTCTACTACTGGGAAGTAGCAGCATCAGCTTATACCCTACTTTCTGCAGTTTGGAACAGTTTCTAAATCAGTGTGGAAATACTGGATTTGGAATACTGTTCTAGTTTTGGACAGCTTTCTGGTGTGCTGATAGATGCAAAATATGTAGTTGAGCATCATCTTGTTTCCTTAGACAAGTTTTGAACAATAGTTTAGAAATGTAAAAAAAAACCAAAAAACCCAAGAAACAAAACCAAAGAAAACCCGCCAAACGAACAAAAAACCAAACCAACCAACTAATCTTAAGACATTTTGTGATTCTGTAGTGGTTTTAGGAACATGAAAAGCATTAGAGCAACTGAAAACAGTTCCCGTTGCATTTAAGTTGGACAATGGGTTGATGACACTTTGCACGCAAAGCCGATTAGTGAAAATGTTAAGTAGAGGGAAAATACTATGCTGCAACTTTTAAATACATTTTGAAAATAATTTAGCGTTACTTGAAGATTTACAACTTTTTAATCCTAAGAATATTGACATCAAATCACAGAAAGTGCATCATTAAATCTGCCTTTTCCCTATGAAATGTGTCTGTTAATTGTACGGCTGTTGGCTTGTCATGGGTTTTATAGAAACAAGGACGTGATCCAAGCTTTCTGTTTGTAGCATTTCTTTCCCTTCTAGTAACTTGTGTTGCAAAATGTTGAGTTGTAAGCTGTTGTTCATAGTTGGACACTTAGTTTTTTAAGGCATGTAAAACTCATAGTATCAAAACATGTACCACTGCGTTAATAATTTTCCCTCTCCTCTATAGAGTTTGTGTCATGGAGGACAGAATGTAAACCTTTAGAAACTTGTAAGAATATTTGTCAGTGTGAAGATTCCCAACTTCATTGTTTCATTGCTGATCTAAATCTTTTGAAGACCGAAGTAGTTACTTGTGCAATTTGCTCTTCTTCTTCTATGTTATAAACAGGACACTGTTCCTGATCTTTGCCGGTGCTGCACTTTTAACCCTGCAAAGAGCTTACCTTGCTGAGTAAGCTGTAAGGTGGCTGCTGTTGAGCAGTCGGAGACAAAACTTAAAAATCAGAGTTCTGAGGAGCGAGTGAACCTAAGGATCACTAAGATAGGAAGAATAACTGTAGTAGTTCTAATTGTAACTGTGTTTATTGGCTAGCGTGCTATTAATCATCATTGTATCTTGGGATTTACATTAAATGATGCAGCAATATATCCAGTTTGGTTTGGAGCAAGAACGGCTGTGTTTTCTCTTGCATGTGTTGTAAGACACAGTCTGCTGACCATGCCCTGGTAGCTATGAACATGCCTGGTAGAATATGCTGTATGAGTACACGCTTGGGGGGGGGTGTTCCTTTGTTATTCTGTGATGGTTTTACCACCGAGTAAATCACAGAAGGAAGGAGAAGTTCTCAACAACTAAAAGATGTTAGCAAAGATCTGAGTTATTTGATCCGAGAGTATTAAACAAGTGTTCTTAAAAATATAGAAGTCTCAATGCATTTAGCTAAGCACCACTGCCCCTCGCTAAAGGCACGTTGAACGCAGAAGTGAAAGAACGCCCAGGCTGTGCATAGCCCGTCATATCATTCCAGAAACTGGAATCACTGTTATTACGGTTAGAGGGTGGGGTCAGTGCTTCGGGGAAGAGGCCAACAACTAACATACTGCTATGCAAGTTTTATGAAGATGGGTTTGCATATGTGGGGAGTGTTACGCAGTTCAGGTCCATCAGTTTAAATCCTGCATAATTCTATTATTGATACTGTGCATAGGAAAATCTGCATCTTTTAATCTACAACTAAAGAGCTAAAATATGTAATGCTATTTATTCCTTATTGTTATGAAACCATGTTTAGGAAAAAGACTAGGGATTATTTTGTTTCCGAGGCAAGGTCTGAGATTTTCTTTCTGCACCCTACCAGCTTCATTTTTACAAGCTGTGAATTCTGTGAAGGAGTTGTGCATCCCTGAGACTCTGTGGTACGATGCTCAACATATGCAAAGAAACATCAAATAAAATTCACAGTGGTACAGGGAAAAGCAGTGATTCTCTCAGGATTGAGTCATGGCTACAGCATTTAGATCTCTTTGTGGTTTGGGGGAGTATTTTTTAAAACAGGCAGCTTTTGGTGAGACATTACACTTAAGTCTGCCCACTGTAAGCACTAAAGATCCAGCCATGCAAATGTGGGAGTGTTATCCTCTTTGTTCTTTAAACTTCTGTCTTGACTAATGACGCTCTACCTGTGTCTCTCTGGGAGCTTTCCTGTGATTGTATGTTGTGTGCAGCTTCAAAATAGTTTTGAAATATTCTGAATACAGGAAGAAAGTTTCAAAAAAGGCATCTTAGTTTTCATGAATGGAACACCAGCAAAATGTATCACTGAAGTGAGCACCGTTGAAAGTCAAGCTGAATTTGATTGAAAATGGTAGTGAAGAGAGAGTTCTTTAACTATAGAGAAACAGCAGGACTCTGCTACGCTGTGAAGTTCAGATTAAAGTGAAAGATCTCTGCGCTCTCCCAAATGAAATTGTCATGCTGCAGCTGTCTGTAAGTGCAGTGGGAAACATGGGTTCAAAGGCAAGATGGTTACTGAGAAAGGAATCAGAAAGTAGCGTTGCATCTCGTACCTCACTACTAACAAGAGATTTAAATTTAAGGTTTATTGCACTGCTGTTGGTTGCAATTAGTAGAAGTTTATGGTGATGGAATGAATTGACACTTTAGAAACAAGTGCTGCTTCAAAAATTAAGCAAAATCATGTCTAGCGGTGTTAATTTAACCAAACCCTTTCACAGGAGGACAGCTCAGAGATGACAAGGTTTAGGACGCACTTGAAGGGTTTCCAGTGTATATTGATTTTGGAAGAAGGTTGAATGAGTGCATACCTGCCTCAAAAAAAGTATGTTATTCTTAAGTGCATGGCTAAAGAACAAAAATAGTAAAGAAAAGTTGTGTGTGGGGAAAAAAATAAAATGCATAAGAGTTTGTGTAAGGGGAAGGCAAATTCTTGATCTAGTTTTTAAAATCCTGACATTGCTGTGTAAGAGAGAGCCCAGGAAAGGGTTCTGCAAGGGAGCTGATGTAGTTGGAGCAAGAGACAAAGTAGTTGCGCAGCAGGATTTTTAAAAATAAGATAAAATTATAGTGCGTTAGTTCTTCAGTATAGTGATCAAGGGATGTGGTACTGCAAACCATGCACCTAGCAACAGAATGTCAAAGATGTCTATTAGCAGTCATAAAGGAAACAGAGTAAGATAAAGGGAGATTAGAGTCAAAGATAAAAGAACGGGTCAAAAGGATGCAAGTCACAGAGTGGCAGGAAGAGTAGGTGGTCAGCTGTCACAGAAGATTACATTTTCCTGGATGCTGTTGGGATGAGCAACTGAAATAGACTTTGTGGATAATGATTCAAGTTTTGGTCTGCCACTCAGTGTATAAACATGTTTATATATCCAGTTCTTATGAAGATGTAATACATCTTCAGAGTATATTGCTAATTTCTTTTGGCTTAAAGATAATGAAATAAATGATGTGTTTTTGTTGACTTTTCTGTCTTTCCCTACTGTGGTGGTTGTCTCACTGGTTTTGAACCATAAAACATCTGAATCAGTTGGTGAATTGAGGGCATGGGGACATAAGTTCTATTACTGGCAGCATGGAGGGGGCTGTTTGATGGCTTTGCCATTACATGTGGACATTTGATGGCAACTTCTGTGACTTGGAGATACTGTTTAGCTGTGGTTTACAAATGACGAACACCAGTGCATGAGCTCTTCCATAACCTATAGTTTCAGATAACATTGTCTAGACCCTGGCAGAACGCATCTTTCCATTCCCTCTGCTTAATTTTGACCTGGTATTGTGGTATGTTTTTCCTTCCCGTATCTGCTGCTCATCTCCTTAATCACTTTTCTCGTGTATTCACTTGTTTATTTTATTTAATTAAAAAAAAAAAAAAAATCCAAACAAAACAAAAACCAAACAGTGGGCATGTGAAGGAATGTTTTTAAAATGCGTCAGTTGTTCCATAGCAATGCAAACAAAAATTTTTGGGGTTTAGCTATGAGAGGTTAAGTTATGAGAAGAGAGTTAAAATGTTGATGTTTTAGTAAATTAAGGTAATTGCTTGGGGAAGGCTACAGACATTTTCAGCAGGATCGTATGTCAGCCTATCTGTGTTTGCCGTAATGGATCACTTTCCATATTTTCAGGGGACAGAAAGTTAATCCAGATCTTGAAAAATTCCTGCACAGTCACAATTAAGTCAATGTACTTATATAATTTTCTTTTGAGAAATTCCTCCTCGGGAGCAGAACTTTGCATTTCCATTTGTTGAACTTGAGAACTTCTTTATTCATGAATCTGGGAGAATTCTTGGATACAAATTGTTTGGATCCAGGTTAAATGTTAACAAATAGTAAGTCCTAAAAGATCTCTAGCTCGTGTCTCTAGCTGGCATTTTCAGTATACATATATCATAGCTCATTGTCATTTCACTATGGACAGTCTTTGAAAATACAAGCTTCTGTCTTTGAAAACAGCAGTGCCAGCCCCAGTTTTTTCACAGTAATACTAAGAGGAGCTGGTTCTTTTTTAAATGTATTTATTTCCTAGCCCTAGGCAAAAGTTTGCAAAAGATGAAATTCATTAGGATGTTTGACTTTTAGGCTTACGTTCATGTATTCAAGATTTCATCTGAATTAAGATGACATTAGAACATAGTTTGGCTTTACAGGGAGAGTTCTTTTTGTTCTAGGAGAAGTGAAGTTTATGTAGTACAGTAACTTTCTGATTACTTGCAGAAATGTGTAGGTCTGTGTTTATGGCTTGGGCTCTACACAAACTGAAGTTTTTAAGGACATATGAAAATCTGGGGGAGTGGGAGATACTATTTATTGAAACCTAGTTCATCAGTTTCTATTTTGGTACAAATCTGTGCATCATTGAAAAATCAGTTTGGCAATCTACTTTGAGCTTATCTGTGTGGGCCAAAGCCATCTACTGCCTGTTATGGGTTTTCTGTAAGAAAAAACCTCTTTCTTAAACTGCACGGTGTTGACTAGCAAATAAGGAAATAGCAGAAAATATCCGTAGTGTCTTAAAGGGTCCTCCAATCCCCAAATACTCGGAGAAGTTTCTTTTGTGCTGTGGTAGACTGAGTGTAGGACAGTATTGTTAGCTGTTCAAGTGTCGTGGGTCAACACATGTTTCCTGGTACGCAGCTGTTGAAAGGGGTTTTTTTTTTTTTTTGCTTGTTTTTCAGTTCTGGGGGTTTTTTTAATGTAACCCATACACGTTGTCAAAGCTCATATATTATTCTTCTAATGTTTGTCCAGTATTGCATAGTTATTTTCAAATTTTCACTTAATTTGTTTGGAGTTTGCAGCAAATATTTTTCATATTATTTTTCTTTTGTATGATCTGTTTCATATTTTGGAGACTTAGGAATGTAGGAAACATTGATGCATCAGGAAATTCTGCATGCAGTAGGGTATTTCTGCTCATCTTGTATCATTACTCCTGAGACAAAATGATGAATACACTGATATATTTGTAGGCAGCTTTGCAGTCCTCGCTGCTCAGAGGAGACCCATCATGTCTCAGATGTTGACATCTTTAGCAGTTATGGCATAATCTTCACCTTGCTGACATGGTTTGTGTCTTGTAGTAGCATTTTATAGATGTCTTCCTGGTACACTGAATTTTAGCTTTACTGTGAATGCATAGCTAAGCCATGCGTTGTTATTTCTCTCTTGAAATGCTCCCTGGCATTTTCTGTGGTCTAAAGCAGTGGCTTCCAACTTCCACAGCCGTGTAGGCATCAATGCTGAATGACTAATGCATTTCAGACCTCAGGTTTCAGTCTTCTTTCAAACTCCACCATAGGAGCAGATTGCAAGGAGATTTACTTGCCTCTGGGTAACTTCAGTTTCACAGTCTTTGAGAGAGAATGTCTTGTCAATAATGTTAGGAGAGGGGAAAAAAAAGAACCCAAAGTAACTCAGTGTTTCACTGGAACACTGTAATTTATTCTTCATAGTTAAAAAACCCCAAAAGCTTTCAGGTGCTTTTTATGTTGCTTGTATCATGAAAGAATAAGTAGTCATTCTTTTAAAAGAACACACTGTCCTTCTGGAGAGCTCTATTGCACAAGTGATGTCCAAGTCAAAAGTGTGTTGTTTTTTTTTGTTTTACTTTTTATTTTCCTGCAGATGGCTTCCTCTTGGGTATAATTTGGAATAAAATTCAGTACTGTTAAGTGCCTTGGCTCTTTATTTTATTCAAAGTATGTAAGACATTACAGATGCCTTGAAATATTTTTTATTTCCTCTGTATGCTTATGGGACAGTAGAAGGGAACCCCCCATGGTTGACAAGTGTTTCTATTTTTACATACAGCAGTACCACTAGCATTTGATTAGGTTGGGGAAAGAAACGTATTAGTTATTTAATGTTTTCAGTGAGAATGTGTTCTTTACGATGTCATTTTCCATGTATTAATTCCTAGCTATTAGCTAATTATCCATATATTAATTCCTAGCTATTTAATACATGGAGAATTAGCTATTAATTCGATAGCTGCTTCTATTGTCTAATAATTATTTGATAATAATTTAACAAATGCATAGTAATAATAATAACAACAGTATATTTTCCCCATCGCTTCTGCAGCTTACATGAAAAAATAATGTGGTTTCTGTTTCTACTCCCTCGATTTTATGAGATGATCTATAATTGATGGTGTTCAATAATGTTCAGTCTGAAAGAACTGTAAGGGCATCCCAAGGTAAATTTTTGCATGTACACACTCATCTGAAATCCTCTTACTAGCAAACACCTTATCTACATAAAACTACTCTTACTCTGTAAAGTGCAGCTCTGGTGGCAATAAGCTAAAAAAGGTAAAAAATAAGCTAAAAAAAAGCCGAGCTCTTTTAAATTCATGACACGACACTTGTTTTCCAGCTACAGGTTGGTTTAGTTGGTTTTTTTTGTCTTCTGTGGAAAACTCTGTTCTGCATTCTCTTCACCATATTCTCAAGTGATTTTCTTAGCAGTTCTCTGAGTGCCCAGGAATGACACATGGGAAAGGATGAGGCTTTTTAGCTGGGAGGAGGGTGTGGAATTAGGTAATGCTTCTTCAACAGGGGTGGCTTCATTGATGTGTGTGTCTGCTAATGGTTGTCTGTTCCAGTCTGCCAGTCAGCAAGCTAGTCTCTTCATCCGTGGAATATAAGCATACTAATGCCATCCGATATGCTTGTGCAGTATAATTGTCACGAAGCATCAAATCAAATATCTTTAAGAAGAAGAAAAGAGGAAAAGGTCCAACTATACAATGTGATGCATTTATTAGCTGTGTTGTACTTTTATTGCCTCCCCCCCCAAAAATTGTTTTAATGACTTGTTTTCTCTACAGAAACATTCCAGTCATCATTCATTTGTATCTTTGATTTATTATTTTTTTCTTGTCTCTGGTACAGCATCAGATTACTTTCTGTTAATTTACCTGAGCTGACTTTCTGTTAATTTACCTGAGTTGACTGTTGTGCTGAATTAGTCTATAATTTCCTATAGATGTTCTTTTTACCATTTTAAAGTACCGGACTCACGTCTGCGGTGTCCAGTTCCCTGGGGTTTTCCCCTTTTGAAAAGCCTAGGGGATATTAACTTCAGTAGTGAATTGCTCCTCAGTTCTTTTCTCTAGCATGCAAGTTACTTGAGCCCAATCTGTTTGAAAATGTTGAATTTTATCTGATGTTCTCACATTCTCTCCTCTAAAATCTTTATCAAAATTCCAGTAAGAACTTCCAATGCTCTATTTTGCTCTATTCTAATTATCAAGTGGTGAACAGAGAACATACAAGTTGCAGTCTTCTGGTGATTCTGCAAAACTCAAGTTTAATATGTCTTCCAAACATGGAGTACCCTGGAGAGCTGCCAGAAGGGAGGAAGAGTGGTTACCGTGATTAGAAAGGAATTTATAAGTACAAACATTCTCAATGCCAAACCTCTCTGAAGTTTCATTTTGCCAAGTTTTGGAATCTCTTATTACCTTCTTAGTTTGGAAATTGCTGAATTCTGCAAACCTACCTGGAGGAAGTCCAGTCTCTTCAAGAAAACGGCTGTTTCCTGGCATGCCAACACTGCACATGAAAGTAACTACAGTGGCAAAAAGCCTCTCTGGTTATACTGGAGCTTTTGCCAGCCAAACTCCCTTACTGCACCCTTAAAGATATCCAGTAATGTAGTCCAGTAGTAATGCCCACTGGTCATAATAGAGGCTTCGGACATGTGGGAAGAAAGGACAACTGTGTGTGATATTGTTGATCCCACTTCATGAACAGGAAGCTGAAACTCAGTGGAAAGCACCAAAATTTTCAGCTGTTTTTCATGCTGCTTATTTTCCTGTGTTCTGGGTGAGAATGCTGACAGGAAAAGCATTGTGTATTTTTCTTAATCAACACTGTAGCAATCAATATCCAGAACTTCATTAATGGGCTATATTTGTATCACAGGTCAGTAATTTATTTATTTTTTTGAATTTCATGGTCCTAGTCTAGACTTTCACTCACATAAGATGGCTCTGCCTGGCCTAAACTGGCAGAAAGCTGCTCAGGTTGTGTGGTCCATGTCGCAGATCTTGGAGGCACACTCAGAAACAGTATTTGGATTTGAAAATAAGAAAGTAGGACAGGGTAAGGTAGATTAATGTATTTGAACTTGATGTCTGATGTCCAAAATGATTAAAAGAGGTAATGATAATTTGTTACCTCTTGTAATGGGAGAGGTGGCACCACATTCTTGTGGCCATTAATTTGCATATCTCAAGACATTCTCCTCTGTATTTTGTCATCCTGAGACTGCTGGTATCTCTCTTATTTGGCAGTTACAGGCCTTCCAGCTGATAGGGCTGTCAGTTCAGATCATCGTTCTTTTTAGCACACGCTGCATTACCACCTCCTTACACACCACACCCCACATGCACTTTTAAGTGTTGAGTCTTCAAACCCTTTTCTGGCAGATGTATTCTAAGAATTTATAAGACTACAAATGCAAAAATCTTAACACAAGTCTGCTAGCACTTTTTATTTATTTATTTAGTTAGTTATTTTTACCATTGCTAAAGGGCAACAGAATATATCTTCTTCAAACATGGTAGCAAGGCTGGATATGCTGTTAACAGTGTGCTTTAGTATCTGATTCTGCGGGTGTAAGCTAGAAAAATAAGATAATGATATATATACACATATCATTATCATGTTATATATAACACTGACCAGTTCTTCTGAAGGAATATTTGAACATTAAAAATCAAAAGTTATGGTCATAAAAGTAGCTTACTGTCTGCCAGTTGTTAAGCAATGCACATTAATTACACTGCTGTACTTTTTTTTTTGACATTCAACCAGTGCCATAATTATATGTGTACATGCTGTGTATTTTTCAAAAGATAATTTATAGCATTATCTAGAAAACAAGTTGGACAGTCATTAAAGACTTGGGAAAAAATTATGTCTGCTTTTGTAACACAGTGTTACCACTGTCAGGAGAGAGAGGAAAAAAAAGAAGGCAGGGAAGAAGGGTGGGGGGGAAGTGCATTAGCAAGGTTAGTATTTCATGTTTGATTGATAGATTTAGTATGTATAAAATGCTCAATTATGTTTCTGAATGAAAACTGTTTTTCTAGGCTTGTATGCCTCAGGTGACTACCAGTGTCCTCAAGTGTATAGACGGTGGTCAGTAAAAATAGAAAACCAAAACCAAACATACAAGAAAACCCACCAAACAAACAAAAAACCCCAAACGAACAAACAAAAGACAAACCAAAAAAATCCCCACAACCCCCCCAAAATAAACAAACAAAGAAAGCAAAGCAAATTAACCATCATCTGCAAGTGTCCTAGTGCATTTTAAGAATCACTCCCGAGTAGGGTTGTTGAATAGGTTAAGAAGGACAAAGAGGCTTCTTTATCCAATTTGGGCCGAGAATTAAAACACAAACATTTAACACAAAGAATGAAACCGGCAATGATACTCCTTGTCAGTGTCTGTCTTTCAGTGTTGCTTCAGGAATATTTTAAATATCAGGTATTTTCCACCCATACTGTATTTTTTTTTGGTCTCGTAACGAAACATAATTCATTTGCTATAGACCTGTATTCTTCAGATTGAAGGATAATTTACTGAAGTCATGCCTCACTTTATTTATTGCTGCATTGAAATTGTCTTTTCTGCTTTCATGTTAAATATTTAGTATCCAGACTTCTCATTATTTTTCTGACTGATGGTGTCATTGGCAGCAATTATTACTGATTAGCAAGAATTTCTTGATAAGGGAAATTTTGAAGGCAGGCTATGTGTTCCTGAAGTTTAGTTGCAAGTCCTAAGAGTTTAAATTTATTACTTTTTAACTTTCCAATGAAGTTTAAAATGTATGTTTTAAAAAGAGAATAATTCTCTGGCAAAATACCTGCTCAGACACCTAACCTATTTGTATTGGGTTTGACATGTTGATGTGCATTTAAGGATTTCTGGTTACTGTCTAAAGCTGCCTGAGATAGACCAGAGTATGGTGGGTCTCTTGGGCTTTCTTGGGAGGGGGGTGGGGTGGGTGTGAAATAAGGTTCTGGGTCCAAGGGTCTCAGTATTTTTGAATTGCCACAAGGTTATCTTGATGGGCACCTGGCTGAAAACAAGAGGAGGGAGCATGGTTTCAGCAAATAAATAAAAGTCTAAACTATTACTTACTTGCACAACACATTAATTTCACCTTCTTAATAACCATGATTAGAGTAGATGTGTTGGAAGTTCATTTTGAGAAGAAAACCCCATTCAGAATGTCACAATTAATCCTGTGCTATTTCTGAAAGGAAGAGGTTAGCATACAATAGTTGTGAATCACCACATCTATAGTCTCAGTTGGTTTTGTTCAGACTTAGACGGAGATTATATAACAGATTCTCTCTCTTTTTTTTTTTTTTTTTAATAAGGCACTGGAATGGAGATATTAAGTGTTCTGAAACCAGGAAAAGAAACTGGTTTCCCAGTGGGTGTAGCTTTCTTTTTGAAAAATCAGTTCAAGCATTTTTTCAGAAGGCAAACTAGGAATACAGTTGCTGTAGAAATGCTTTTTACAAGTTCAGGTTTTCAGTTCATTGTGGAGAGGTGTTTAAAATTACACAATGTTATGAGGTTTTAAAAAAGCAAAGCAATGAGCTTGCAACTGATGTTTTGCATGTGCATGTATAGATGTAGACCCAGGCTCCTGTGTTTACGTGTGGGAGGTTAACCTAACTCTTGATGAATTTCAGTAGAAGACTTCTCCATGTCTCTGGTTCTGAAGGATATTGTTCCGGCAGGATCAGTGCTATTGAGAGATCGTTCAGCAACTTTCAGCTTTAGAAAGCTCAAGAATGTGGTTGAGGATCCTTTCTCTGAGGGGAAGCATTTCTTAGTGTCTCTTTTGACATGTCTTTAGTGTATGACTGAGAAGCTGACTGCTGAGGCAGAAATCTCTGCAGTATGTGGGGAGAGTCTGTCCCAGGTAAGGAGGGGAAAGATTATTCCCATGTAACTCACCTTGGTCAGTAATGTCACCTATAGTCACAAACAACCCTCCTGCTGCTCCTAATGGGATTCCCCAAAGTATTTCAACCCATTTCAGATACGGGAGGCTAAGGGACAGGTAATACCTAGTAACACCAGCATCTGAACACACCGAAGTATGTTTTTTCAATTTGCTAAGGGGAGAATGGAGTTCCTTGATATCAATTTTGGTGTCATAGGTTAGAAAGCCTGCAGTTAATGAAATATATTCATGCTGTCTTCTTAATCTCTTTTCTGGCTTCAGCACTTGTCCTGCCTCTGGACTGAGCGGAGAAGTGGGCAGCTGGCTTGAGTGCACCTTTGTGGGAGATCCTGTCAGCAGGTTCCATCAGTTCATGGGTGCCATGAGGTGACTGTGTAAATGATCATCTTGGGGAGCTCTATTTCAGTGCGTTCCAGGATAGAAAAGGCCTTTATATTTCTTTTATGATTATAAGCTATTTTTTTCTTTATGGGTGAGTTGAGTTGTTTATGGTTAGTCTGAATTTTCTACAGTACTTGAAACAGACTTTTACCTGGAAATGATTTGGAGTATACTTTAAGTGCACTAGCTTTATTTTAGATGAGGCTAAGGATAAATCACAGTTTCTTAGACACAAGATATTGAAAGGCAGGAAGATGTTCTGAAATTCAGTGTATATTTTGTATTCTGTTTACATTCAGAAATATCCCCAAAGCTTCAAGCATTTCCTCAGATTTACAGCTTCATAGCATTGCTTTTTTACTATGTCAGGGAGCACTGTGATCATTTTGTTTAGTTTGAAGCAGAGGTATGCACCTGGCAAAGAAAATTCCCTTTGCCAAAATTCTGTACGTAAGTGAATGGTGAAATGGTGAAGTACTCAGCAGCTGGTGCTAGGTCATGCAAGTCCAGATGGAACAAACTTCATTCACATAGTGTCCAGAACATGGCCCTTTATTTTCAGGGAGGTTTGTAAAGATGATGATACGTCATCTCCATCAGTGTTGAAAAATCATGGAGAATAGGAGAGGTGTCTGACATCTGGAAGAAAGCCAGTGTCACTCCAGTCTTCAAAAAGGGCAAGAAGGAAAGACCCAGGGAGCTACAGACAGATCAGCTTCACCTTCATCCCTGAAAAGGTGATGGAGCAGCCCATTCCCGTGGCCATCTCTAACCACATGAAAGAAAAGAAGGTTATTAGGAGTAGCCAACATGGATTTACTAAGGGGAAATCTTGCTTGACTAAGCTGATATCCTTCTACCAAGGCATGACCAAATGGGTAGATAAAGGGAGAGCAGTGGATGTTTTGACCTCAGTAAGGCTTTTGATACTGGCTCACATACATCCTTGTAGGAAAACTCAATGCGGGATAGATGACTGGACTGTGAGGTGGATTGAAAACTGGCTGAACAACAGAGTTCAGAGGCTTGTGATCAGTGGCACAGAGTCAGGTTGGAGGCCTGTGGCAGTGGTGTTCTCCGGGGATCAGTACTGGGTCCAGTTTTGTTCAATATCTTCATCAATGACCTGGTTGAGGGGTAGAGTTTACCCTGAGCAAGTTTGCTGATACGAAACTTGGAGGGGAGGCTGACACAGTAGAAGACTGTGCTGCTATCCAGCAAGATCTGGACAGTCTGGAGAGCTGGGCAAAGGTGAACCTCATGAAGTTCAATAATGACAAGTGTAGAGTCCTGCATCTGGGGAGGAATCACACCAGGCACCAGTACAGGTTACAAGTTGTCCTGCTGGAAAGCAGCTCCATGGAGAAAGACCTTGGGGTCCTAGTGGATAGTAAGGGACTTGAGCATCTCTCCTGTGAAGAAAGACTGAGAGCCCTGGGGCTGTTTAGTCTTAGAAGACTGAGAAGGGATCTTATGAATGTCTATAAATATCTGAGGGGTGGGTGTCAAGTGGAAGGGGCCAGGCTTTTTTCTGTGGTGCCAGTAAGAAGACAAGGAATAGTGGATATAAACTGGAACATTCTTATGTCCACCTCAACATGAGGAAGAACTTCTTCTCTGTGAGAGTGACAGAGCCTGGCCCAGACTGCCCAGAGAGGTTGTGGAGTCTTCTGCTCTGGAGACTTTCCAGACCCACCTGGATCTGTTGCTGTGTGGCCTGCCCTGGGTGACCCTGCCCTGG
>JAAGNO010014384.1:0-39244 GCA_033439905.1 Ceryle rudis | reverse complement strand
CACAAAAAAACCCCAAACCAAAAAAAACACAAACAAAAACACACAAACCAACACACAAAAAAAAAAAAAAAAAAAAAAAAAAAAAAAAACCACAAACCAAACACAAGCCACCACAACACACAAAAAAAAAGCAAACCAGAAAGACAGCTTGCAAGTGTAAAAAAGGATATCACTGAAAATTGACAATGTACTGTGACATTTGTTACACCTATTTGCCCTAATTTTGGAAGCTGTTTTCAGCATCCAACATAATAAAATTCTGACTTTAAGTATGTTATAGAGTTCATGCCTGTCTAAGCTCTTGGTGAATGACTTAAATATCTCTCAGTTTCCTCTTTACTACCTGCAGTAAGCATGAATGAGATATAAGAGAATGCTGGACATAATACTGTCAGCTTATAGAAAAGTATCTGCTTTATGGCAACAAGGGTAAATCAAAAAAATCCAGCCCTAAAATGCTCAAATTTTTCTCTTGGAAAGGACAAAGTACCAAGATTCATCAGAGCAGATAAAAAGTGAAAAATAAATAAGAATTATTTTTAATCAGATGTGGTGTTAATACTTATTTTAGAATACTAAAATTAAGCTAAGAACTTTGCAAAGTAACTAGGAGGGAATTTCAAGAAATTATTTCATTATTCAGTTCCAGAGAGCTTTAGGTTAATAAAATTGTCATGTGAGTTGTTCTTTTTGGACTCCTTCTACTAAGAACTCACATAAATAAAAATCTATAGGATTAGGTTTTAGATGTAGAATCTTTATTCCAGTAACATTCCTATGCACCAGAGCATCTTATGCTACACAGCAAAGGATATTTTTTATTATTTTAAATATGGGTAACTAGGAATGATAACTGTGTAAGCCTAAGAACTATGAGTGCTTTATCCAAAAGATCTTTCTTCTTTGAAAAATCCCATTACATCTATCATATACCTTTGTAGTGTCTTATCTAGTTTTAGTAGAAAGTGAATATCAACCTAGATACGAATTTTATAAAACACATGTACAGGAGAAGTTGTTATAAGGCTTTATAAATCAGTAGTATAGAAGTTCTGGCACTGGGGGGCCTTTTGAAGTAGAAGGTTTATAATCTTCATAGGTTAATAAAGCAACAGAAGCCTTTAGGAAGGATGATTTCCACATGCTATATTTGTGGTCTGTATGAAAGGGAAGAAAGTAAGAGTAAGCTGCAAATAGACTTAGGCATACTGGTTTCCCACAGGGTGGGTGGAGAGGGAGGAATCAGACTAAAACTAGGAAAAACAGAAACAAGATTCCATTTTTAGAGAAGCTAAACTGAAAATGCTGTTTAAATAAAGATTTCCCTTGCATTAATAACCTGTGGAGTTTAAGGATGAGCAAGACTCCCTCCTCCTCTGGCATCTCCCATGATTCTTCTGCTGTTTCCCTCCCAAACTTCACAATGCAATTCACAAACTTTGGGCAAGCCCTCAGTTGTTACAAAAAAAAAAAAAAATTATCCAACACCAAGAAAACTGAAGTTCCCACAATTGCAATTATAGCCCACTATGTTGAAGAAGCTGATAGTGAAGGGGGAGGAGGGAGCAGAAGGGAGGAGAAACTTAGCCAGGGATTTTCGCCATGAAGGTGTTACTTATGGATTGTTATAGGCCCACTTTCAAAAGCCTCATCGTCCTAACAGCTCCAATTTCTATTACCTATTAAATGCAGGGAAGTGACACATCCACATTCACAGGTTCAATTAGGAAGTTCTTATGCAACCATCGGCAAGGACATTCAATCGTGGTAGCTGCTAGAGCCCCACGCTTCAGCCTCATCTATGTGGTCAGTTACTATCTCAGGCCCAGAAGCAGTTATCCTCCACTAGCGGTAGTAGGCTACTGCTACACTAAATGCAATGGAAGGCATATGTGGAATTTATTAACTTCCACAGTGTCCTAGCTAGTTCTGATATGCTTCTGCAGAGTTGGTTAGGTTTGGCGATTTTCTTTTCTTCAATTAAATAAAAATCAGGTAATATTTCTAAATGCCACTTTGATCTCTTTCAAGAAATAGGAGAGTCAAGAAAATTCTAATTAAATAGAAGTAGTATGTTACTCTGTTTCAAAATATATGGAAAACCCACTTTTAATTCAGCACTCAAACTCAGTAATCTGAAATGTCTTATAGACTTGTCCTCTGCTTTATACTTAATTGTTAACTCTTCTGTTATTCTGCAGACTTATCTTGAAAGAACTAAAAGAGATCCTTTAATTAATCAGTCTAAGTTTTCAAAGATTAATCTCCGAAATACACTACCTCCTGATTCTAAACCAAGATTAACAGATTTATTCTTGTTTTTTTCATGAACAACCCTCTGTAGTTTACCTCTAAAAAGGAGCTTCATATATATATGAAATAGAGAAGTTGCCCTCTGCTTTGAACCAGTTGATAGCATGAGTCCCTTTTATTTATTTTTTTTTTTTTTTTTGCACACTAAACCACAGTTCTACCTTTAAATGCTAAATAAGTGTTTGATGTGTTTAGTTTGGCGTTTCCCTCTAATCCCTCTGTTCACATACTAAACACATTTGTCGTTTTCTTAGGCAACCTAAGGCCACATAGAGAAAGCAATTCTAATAAGCTCTAACTAAGAAAAGACAGGGAAAGAACAAAGCATAAAAATCTCTGGTACAGAAAACATATCCACTCCCCCAAAAATTAATAAGAGAGGTTTTTCTTCCAAGATCTATGAATGCTTTAGATTATATAAAATCATTAGTAAATATTTTGTGTGTTTTGTTTGTAAAAATCATTGGCAAGTGTGCATCTCCTCTTTAATAAATCTAATGTTTGAAAGATGTTCTGCAAAAATAGCTATGTCATAAAAGTTTGTCACCATCATTTTGTCAGGTAGATTTTTCAATCAAAATTCCTATTCTATTGCTTGCAGTAAAGACTGGTATTAAAAGGCAGGTCTGAGCAAGTGTTAACTAGATTTTGAAGACCGGAAGTAATAGCAAAAAGTAAATACTTGTGTGCAGTACAAAGGGAAGATGGAACATCCATTAAAAAAAACTTATTTCCACTTTGCTGAACTGCAAAAAGTGTGAATCATCATCTGGTTAGTCTTGAATAGAAAAATGTAGTTTAGGACTAGGAGTAACTGCAAATACCAAAATACCACAGATGAAAACATTTTGGTAGACCAATAAGCACATTTTGGGACCTTATGCTATAGTTAATTTTAGCAATTTTGCATCAGAAGAAACACTTTGTTTACAAATATTTAGTAGGTCAAGTATGAAGTGTACTTTAGAAAATTTGGTGTAGAACATTTTAATAATAAACTAAACATTTGTCCTAATATTATTCTAAATAAACACACAAAGACGACATAATCCTTCAGAATTAACCTTTGATTAAAAACAAGTACACACAGTAGAAAAGGAGCAGCTCTTCCTCAGCTCATTTTCCTTGCCTAGGGATATTACTTAACAGTTTTTAATTTAACTTAGCTGTTTGGACTCCAGTATGCATGCAATTTCAAACTCTTCTGTATAAAAGTATACCAAGGAGTACCCCCCATGCTTACTCATAAAAAGAGTGGAGCAAGCAGAGAGTTATATTCTGTCAGAAGTGGTTCCTGATCTACTCCTTCTCGGGCTACTACAGAAGTCTCCACACCTGGTCATAGGCATCATGGTGAATATTTCTGAATAGAATTTATCACATTTAAAGGAAAAACATACCGTGTAGCAACCCCACAGAGGCCACTGAAAGGGGGGGGGGAGGGGAAGGGAATGGGGAAGCAATAAAGTGGCACAGATTAGGTGGTTTTTTTCATAGTAGGCCAGGAACAAGGTCCCATAACTAAGCACAGAACAGCCAATCAATCCCTAAATAGCACTACTACTACTGCAAGATCTTTTAAGATGATTCAGGTATCACTTTATCTAAATCTATTCTAGCAATGTTTGAAAAACCTGCAAAGTTCTCTCCACTTCTCCTAATTATATTTTCTAATGTGCTTATATAAATGCAGCTATGGACATGCACCTTTCCAAGGAATAAACAACAGGGTCTCAACAATAATCTCATTTTTCCTTCCACTGCTGCTGAAGCTAGAGTGTGCATGTGCCTTTCCGTATTACATGAACAGATGTGGAGGCTTATTCTAGTTCTTAGAAGTCTGATTACATAGGTGGCATGCAGTGAAAGCTAATCAGAGAATCCTTTCTGCTAGGTGAATCCTGTAATATGGTTGACAATAGACTGAAATCAGCAGTACATAGATGGATTTCCAGAAGCTTATTCTAGTAATAATGAGAATTTGTGGCTTATGAAGCAGAAGTGTATTAAAAATACTGAAGAAATGAACTTAAAAAGAGGAAACATTAACTATGAACTCCCTGGCTTTTCTCAGTAAGTGTCAAAACCTCAAAGCTATTGAAACATTGTTTTTTGCATTTAATATTTACAATGCTGTGATAGTAGCAATAAGATAATTATGGCACTTCTCCTACCAGGGCCATGACTCACAAAAGCCAAATATCAAGTCATTATTTCTGTCATTGCACTAGAAAGGGTGAGGAGGGGAAAGGGGAGGAAAAGGGAAAAAGAACTGCAAGCTTTTTACTCTGCAATGCTATCTACTGAGGCAGAATATCTGTCTCCAGCACAAAGCAGTTTGTATCTTATGCAGCTGAATTACTATGAAGAGCTTTTATTGCCCCCCACATTTTGTTTTTCTCCTTCCAGCTTTTGAATGACCAACCTGAAAGACCAATACAATGATGCCAGAAGAGGGTGCAGGAGGGGCACAGTCAAGATGCTAATTTGTGAAGTGACCCAGTTTTTGAGCCTGTGATACCACAAGCTATATGGAACATAATTATCTTACTTGGTGGCGGTAACGCACAGTATAACTTTTGATATGGTGAAGCTAGCCATGCCACACTGAATTCCTATTAATTTTAATAGGGCATCTATGTTGCTATATGGGAACTCATTTTCCCAGCATCATCCATGTCTTTCAAACATAGGGTAGTTCAACCTAACCTGAGAACACCTTTTCAACTGCTATTCTAGAAAATACACAGTACACTAGTAGGCAATGTGCATGAGAAAATTCCTTGGTGGCAATGGAGCTGGTAAAGCTTCAAAGCAAACAGCGCTGTTTTGGGGCAATGTGATTCACGGAATATATGGACTAGTTGGGATTGCGGGGGGAGGATATCTTAAGAAGAGTAATAAGCATGATCAATTTTGAAAGGAAGTTATATTATTTGGTGTAGCAAATGCTGAAGGAAGATGTGATAATAGCTTTTCTTTCTTTTACACACTAAAGAATTAAGTAGGAGATAATAAATGCTTCTTCATATCTGGTGAAGATAAGGGAAGCGGTAGTGGGTTTAATAGCAACAAGGGACTTCGAGGTGAAGCACGCAGCACTACAGATGGCTAAGTACTGGAAGAGAGTGCTTGGGGAGGCAGGAGAATTTCCATTATTATATTTAGAACAAGCTAGATAAATATGCATCAGAAATAACATAGGAAGACCTGATTCTGCCTTAGGGCTGGAAGTGAAACATGACCTCTTTAAGATTTCTTCCAAGTTTGTTTTAGAGAATTTCTGTAAAGTTTCTTTTCTCTCTGGCCTTCTCAGACCCCGGGAAGCTTCCTGCCTGGATGCATGACAGGTTTTCACTGTTATTCAGATGAGAAACCAGCAATTGACTCAAGCTATGCCATGCTGAGATGCAAGAAGCTTGCTAGCAAGTCAGAACTGTTAGTGGAAAATCCTTTGAGAGTTCTGCAGTAGGGCAAGATTTAAAGCTTGAATTTATGGATAGAATTGTCCAGTTATGAATGTGAACTTGCTGTGTGGTTATTATTCAAAGTGGTTTTCCTTAAATCACTTAATGCCCATTTCAAACCACTAATCCTCATTTATAAGGTGAATCATCTTTATATTTGTAATGTATGTTCCATGTGCTCCACTGGCTAGGATTCTGTTAGCGTTGTTGAGTTTGCTTACAGTCATACAGCTAGAAGTCATTTTGTCAAATGCAAAGATAACATTGTGCCACTTTGAATCACAAAGAATGCAACTAAGACTCACATACCATCTCTTTAAAGACACATTCACTCTTGTATTATCTTCTCAGAAATATTCTACACAGAATATCTATAATTAATTAAAAAAAAAAAACACACCTTCACTGCTTCGAATCAGGATACCTAGATTAGGAGACAATACTCTCAGGGGCAAATACGAAAAAATTAAGATGAACCTTCCCAAAGAAGCCAGAACATCACAAATACTACTGTCCTTTAAGTGCAAACTTCAGCTCCACACTTGGTAATTAAGTACATAAACATATTTTTTAAAAATTAAAATAAATATATTTCTGAAAAAAACACTTTTCATGCTTTTGAGCTGTGAAAAGAATGGCAGAATTACACAAACGCCAGATGTTTACTTCTGCTTATTGCATTGCTGGAAAGAGTTTAGTAGCTAATAGAGTTGGAAAACGTTAATTTTTTTAAATCCTGGCCATAATTTTGAATTCTTTTTGGTGCGTTGTTGAAAAGACTCAAGTGATTAATCAGTTCCCATATACTCCAACTCCTGAAAAATACTTCTATGGAAATATTTAGTAAAATTTCATCAAAAGAGCAAACTCTGAAAAAGAAAACTCACAACAAGGTATACACACACATCAAGGAAGCTGAACACAGGAAAAGCTTTGCTTCTTTAACCTTTGGTTGAAAGACTGTCTGTCAGGAGCTTTAATCTCTAGCAGGGAGATGGGGCATGAAGCTGCTTCCAGTTTTATTGTTAATTCTAAATTAAGAGTTCAATACCAAATTTACCAAATGGAGACAAAAGTTATCAAACTGTTACAAGTCTTGTTTGTTACCAAGCTACAAGAAGGTCTACTTAAAAGATGTATCTATAAATACAGACCACCAAGGATATCTTAAAACCATACATGAATAGCAAGGACTTCCAAAGGTAGTTACATTAGCAAAAAAAAAAAAAAAAAAAGTCTATTGTCTGTGGGGTAATTTAGCTCAAATGCTTGGATAGAACATTACACTGTTGTGGCAACGCTTCTTCTAGTACCCCAAATTACCTCACAGCAATCCAGCTTGGGCATTTCTACACGGTACTATTTTATGCCATATAAATGCATCTTAAATGAGCATGAGTCATGTAGCCTAGCAACAGGGAACACATGAGAGGATATTGCTCTTTAGAGCAGAAGTTGCAAGAGGATTCATTAAAAAAAAAAATTCTACAAAAAAATACCCCACAAAAACCAAACGCAACACCCAACACAATCAACCCACAGAAGACAAAAGGACAAGATAGACAAAGGAAAAAAAAAATAAAAAAGGGGCAGCATATTGCTTGTGAAAGAGTCCCACCAGTTTAACCGGTATATAGAAGGTAGTTCATAACCATCCGAAATGGAATAACAACCTTTCAGTAAGAATGGAGAGAAGGAGATAGAAGTGTTAGTAATTTTAAATGACTCCAAATGAACCAGTCTAGCACTCTAAATAGAAAAGTAAGATTTAGCACACTGACAGCACATCAGCTGAAGTCTTCCTATAGAGGCCAAGCAGTGATGGGCTGGCCTTATCATAAGAATAGATGAAGTATAAATGCAAAAGCAGCTCCTATTGAATGAGAAAAAATACAAAGACAAGAAGGCACTGAAACACATTAGATACAAATTGCTTCAAAGATGACCTGAACTCACACTTCACTGAATAACTTTAGCAGCATGAGAGGAGATACATATCTTCTGAAGAGAATCACGTCCTTCACATTATCTGTCAAACTAAACCAATATATATTCTTCAAGGAAACAAAAAAAGGCCTCATAAAAGACCGTCTGTATTTATATAAATAATTTTTAATATTCAGTCTTCAGAAGAGTTGTCATTTCATTATGTCATTATCTTTCCTCCGATATTATGTCATAAGTTCAGAACATTGTTTTGCTTATGCTGACATCAGTGATAAGGTTCTCCTGTTTCTGAAGCAGCTAAAAACTGAATGACCATGCCTGGAGTGTGGTGATCAGCAGAACAAAGTCCACTTGGAGGCAAGTAAATTGTACCCCAGGGTTCAATAATGGAACCAATGCTGTTCAAGACCTTTACTAATGATCTGAATGATGGTACAGAGTGCATACACTCACCAAGTTTCCTGATGACACAAAACTAAGAGGAGTGGCTGATACAACAGAAGGTTGTGCTGCCATACAAGGGGATCTTGACAGGCTGCAGAACTTGGCTGACAGGAAGCTCATGAAGTTCAACAAGGGAAAGTGAAGTCCTGCACTTGGGGAGGAACAATCTTATACGCCAGTGTATGCTGGGGACCACCAAGCTGGAAAGCACGTTGGCAGAAAAGAACCTGGGAGTCCCAATGAACTACAACTGGAACAAGACAACAGTTGCTTCACTGTATCATTGCCACAAAGGCAGCCAGTGGCATCCTGGGCTGCATTAGGAGTGTTGCCAGCAGGACAAGGGAGGTGAAAGAAGCCTCAGAAGGCGAAAGTCTTATCAATGAAGCTATACAGAAGGAAGATATAAAGAAGATGGAGCTAGACTCTTTCCAGTGGTACCTAGTGACAGGACAAGAGGCAATGAGCACAAATTGAAATACAGGATATGCTGTCTGAACAACAGGAAACCTTTATCGCGAGGATGACTACACACTGGCACGGAGCAGTCAGATACGCTATTTCTGGCAGTTTGTTTATTTAGCTGATGAGAAGTTGTTAGGCCTATACAGCAGAGCTTGAGCCTTCACTCACAAACCATTTAAATTGCTTAGCTTCCCTGACCACTCTTTTAAGTCTTATAAGCAGTTTTGAGCCCCCTCCACTCACCTGATATGCAACATAGATTGTAAGCCCTGAAAGGCAACTGACATTTCAGAAGTGATAGGAAGCGACCACTCCATAAACGATCAGATTGTGTAATATTTCCACTATTCCAGCATCAGAAAAAAAGGAAATTGACTTAAGCCAATTACCTTTAATTTTGTTCTTGCTCCTGCCTCCCATCACTTTTAAGAACCAGTGGTTTAAGACCTCCACCAAAGAAAAGGTCTGGGATGATAAAAGTGAGGACAGAAGGTTCTGACAAATGTCACCTTTCTAGATGGAGAAAATACATGCCATATTAAACTAGGAGGTAAAAATAACAATCAGTCTTCAATAAACATCCTCAGTCTGAGAAACACTTGTTTACAACAAGGAATGTGAAAGGAGTCTTAAGTAAGACATCATGTTACCAATGGCTGATGCCTATACTATTTCCCTAACCTACTGGGAGATTTTTAGTTAAGCTCATGAGGACCACTGCAAGTCAGACACCTCTGAAAAACACTTCCTTTGTCTTTAGCACAATGTACATTAACCTATTCATTTCTTGATGTAAAGCTCATAACTTGCCATTTTCCAAATTTGCATGATACTTAATGTTACCATAAACAAAAAATAATTCCATCGTTTTGCATAACCAGTACAAAAAAACCCAAACCAACAAAAGACTCACCCAAGACACTGTAAGTTATTCAATACATCACTACTCATTGAAATTTATACCAGCAAAGGATTTAATCTACCGTGGTGGTGCATGACAAGTGCACTTTCACAGGAACGTCATTAATTTTAATGGGAGTTCAGGGTACTTATTACACTGCAGAATAGAGCCAAACTAAATGTAAGCACTTAGCTTTGCCATCTTTATTTTCACTATCTTACCTGATAAATGTTTATGACAACTTTTACTTGAACAAACTCCATCAACAATTTAGGAAGAAATAAAGGGTTACTGGTAAAATACAGGAATTCTTCCTTCCCCAGAAAAGTTTCCCCCCATACTAAAGCCAGCACATTACAAAGTCATAGATGAATTTTATGAGGATTGATTCACATCAGTCTCTGAAGTGTAATTAAGTTCAATAAAGGCCTATCAATATAACTTGGTATCAGTTTATATCACGTCTAAAAGACACAGGTGTGCACAGAGAGGGAAACAAAACACATAGACAGAAAGTGCTATTGAGGTAGGAGAGGGGAGCTGTTAAGCATTAAACACTTACCAGGACTGAAGTTGCCACTGTAACCTTGGGAATGGTTGTGAACACTTGAATCACCCCTAAATCACTGGTTTGTGATAGTCCTCAGTAACCAAAAGCACACGTAGTCCTATAATGAGAAAGAAATCATTAATCTCCTATTTTCAAAGGACCTGCATCCCATGCTTGCCTGCCTGCAGATCCAAAGCTTATAGCTCTTAAGGCATTAGGAGTGAAAAAGAGAGAGAGAGAAGACACAACAGGAGTAATTGGTCTCTTTTCCCTCAGGTGAGCTTATGGCCTCACACTTAACACAGACACCTACATGATGGGAGCCATAGTCCTGAATTCACACTTTAAGGACAGTTATTTCCTTTCCTGGAGAAAGTGTTTCAAGTAAGAACCCTGCAAATAAAAAGAACACACAGCAACAATCTTTTTAAAAATAGGGTTTGAAATAAGAGCAATAAGATCATTACCTTTAGGTTATATTCAGTTATAAAGCTTATAAGCACATCAAGAAGAATTAGTGCTGCAAGCCTCTAGTAGAAGTCAACTTGCTTTAACCCCAGTAAGAACACTAAGCAGAAAGTGATGAAACTCAAATCCACAGCCTTTGCTTTGTAGCACTTCCTCATTAACCAATTCCAGAGAGCTGGAGTCAGAGACTTTTCTAGAGAAAGCTGCCTGTGAAAATCTTCCCCCTTGTCCTGAGTTGTAATTCACATCCTACCCAATTAAAACACCTGTGCCAGAAGTTGAGTTGCTTCTCCCGTAATACCCTGCGGCCAGGTGGGGAGCATTTGCCCTTTAAAGAACTGAGAGGCAGTTAAATGAGCTTATCCAGGGATGTCATGACAAGAGAAAACTTACTAAGGTTGTAAAACTGTCATTGCACGTGAAAACTTAGTACAGCCTCTAGAATGCATAGACATGGCTATTTAATAAAATAGTTGGTGCCCAAGAGTGAGGGTTATTTGTTTGTTTTGGGTTGTTTTTGTTTGTTTGTTTGAACCTTTAGAGCAGGAAGGATGGGTGCTGACAAAGAATAGTTGATGGTTGAGAGACTTTGGTATGCGGAAGACAATCCAAGAAGAGAGGTGAGATGAGGTTGCAGCTTTTGAAGACAAGAATGGTGTCTCTCTGAAATTTGGTGAAAGTTGGGAAGTTGAGGGGGTTTTTTTTATGGGCTGTTAGGTGGCCCACTCATACTAACTCTCATGATGGATAGAGGCTAAATACTCTTAAAATCCTGCTGTTAAGTGCTTAACTCTCTTATGTCCTTTTTTTTCTCTTTCCCACTTCAGAACTGATCTTCTGACCAAAGTGTGATTGGGCCCAGATGCACAATCTGAATTGGAATTACTTTATTATGCACGATATTCAACTCATTACTCACTAGTTTATATTCTCATAATCCTATCAATGATCTAGAAAAGAAAGGTTTATCTACAGCATGTCCATTTAATTTAGGATGTAGTTCTCGAGTTTTCATTTGCACATCACTGGAGGCACAGAGAGCATTTCTTTGTTTTTTTAAGGAAATCACTGGTCTGTATATAGTGAGGGGTTTTTTTAGGAGTCATACCTCAGTAATGACTTTTAGAAGTTTTTAGGTGATTTCATGACCAATTAAACTGAAATCCCCATACAGTTTCTCTTTTCCTGTGCTTGGAATACCAGCTCCGCATCTGTTGCTGGTTAACTTTAGAGTGATTATTCAGCTGTAACCACAATTTACAGACAGTAGTAAATAAAATAACAGAGTTTAAAATTAAATGAGAAAGAGAGTTTTCGGCTGTGAGATTTCCAGACAGTGGGGGAGATTTATTATTAGTAAGTGCAAAGCCTAGTGACCAGGAAAATTAAAGCACATATACAGAAAGAGGCAAGGAACAAAGCATCATCATCATTAATGTAAATTAAAAATTTTCAATGGAATATTTTCCTTTTTTATTTTGTTTTACGTCAGCAAAGTTTTAAAATTCTATACAGGTTTTTTTTAAATAGCTGGAGATTTTTTTACCTGTTATAAAACCTACAGGGGGGATTATCTACACAAAATCTTGATGCCTTCATTATGATATTATCTATTCTAAGAACATTCTCAATTATCATTATGATCACCATTAGCATGTTTTATAGCAGGTTCATTTTTTTTTTTTTCTCGTTCTGGAATGTTAATCAAAGATTAAATTTACTGTAAATGAATCAAAAAACCACTTTCTTAATTTCAAATTTAATCAGACAGTGTTTAGTATGTAAGAAATAAAATATAAAGATACTGAGTCATTGTTGACAGTTTTTTAAACAATAATGTGAAAAAACTTTAAGTTTATAGAACTATTACTTTGAGCATCTTACAGTTACTTTTACAATTTATTAACTAGTATCTTCTGTGTAAGTTATTTCTACCTTCTAAACTTGATAATATATTTCAAACTTAAGAGCTCATACATTAAAATGTTGTTCCTGTGACCACACAAATATAAAGACTACTGAATTAAAATGTGAAAGCTCATTCTTAAACAGCTCCCCTTATTAAACTAAAGGAATAAAAAGTCACCTTATTACCAATGTAATTTCAGTTACTCTTCTGGCTGCGTTCTCAGAAAGATTAGGTAGAGAAGGATTGTCCTCTTATTTTTTCACTTGAAAAAAGCCTTCTACGTAAGTCAGGCCCAAATTTCCTTTTACCTACATAGTTAAACACTCCTCAAATTCCAGTGGTACGTCTGGGCTTTCATGCATGGAGGTACTTAGTTGGAGTGTTGTCTCATCCCACTCAGTGAACAACGAGGGAGGTGAATCTCCGAGAGTCCCCGACAGAGGCTGTCCCTGCACGGCAAGGGTGGCGGAGTCGCGACAGTGACTCCTGAGGAACAGTAACAAAACAACTGATTAGTTCTCCCTAATGAAACAATCAACAAACGGTAGGGATAAAGGTGTTATTTCCATAGGCGATTATTTTACGGCGCAACTGAATTTCGAGGAAAAGGAAAAACGAGTTATTGGAAAAGAGGAAAAGACAGGGGGAGTGAGTGAGAAAGAGAAAAGGTTCTCACCACCCGTGGACCCAGCGACGTCTCACTGGATCAGCCCGAGTCTTCAGTTCTTCGGTGGTAGGTACACCACGATCAATCTTTTTCTGTCCCCTTATACCCTTGAGACGTCTGTGCGGCAGTCCCGATTTCCACAGGAAGTGGTGTTGATTTTCATGAGCCCCCTGAGCTAGAGGCAGTGTGGGCCGTGACATCCGCCTCCCCCAGGACGCAGTCAGCCCGAACGCTTAGCTAAAGAAAAGACAGAGTCCCACCTACCCAGAACTCCTCTCTTCCTTCTGTTAAAGCATATCTGCAAGGAGCCAAAGGGGGGCGGGGGACAGAAACATTGGGAGCATTCAACAATTCTCCCTTACAGACAGGTCTTTCCAGACCTTATCACCACTCAAGGTTTGAGGCACACAATAGCCAGGCTCTTTCAAGGGTGCATAGAGAATTATTGAATCCGCCTTAAATAATATTGCCACCTTTTAGAAAAGTGAAAATGTACTATATATATCATGATAGTAATGTTGAGTTTATGGCTTCAGGAGAAAGCAGATTCTGAGTGACAGTGATTTATAATTGTTTTGAAAGTGTGGTGGACTGACCTTGGCTGTTGAGCAGACACCCACCCCGCAACTCTCTTAACTCCCCCTCCTCAACAGGACAGGAGGAGAGACACAGAAAAGCTCATGGGTAAAGGTGGAAACAGAGAGTTTGCTAACCAATTGTAAGCATGGGTAAAACAGACTGAATTTGGGGAATTTTGGTTGTGGTTTTTTTTTCATTAAAAACAGAGTAGGATGGTGAGAAACAGACAAAATTACACCACCTCACTTCTACCCTATCCTTCTTCCCTTTCTCAATTTCATTCCTTCATTCTTGACTCTTCTGTCCCCTCCTCTCCTCCCTGAATGGTGCAGAGGGATGGGGGGAGTGGGAGTTGTGGTCAGTTCATAAAACCTTGACTCTGCTACTCCTTCCTCCTCACACTGTTCTCATGCTCCAGTGTGGGGTCCCTGCCACAGGATACAGACCTTTACAAACTAATCCAGCATGGATTCTTCCCATAAACTGCAGTACTCCAAGACCTGTGCCAGCATGGGTTCTCTTCACAGGGTACTGTCCGTCAGGAACAGAACACTCCAGCGTAGTTCCTCCATGGACTGCAGTTCCTGCCCGAAAACTGCTCCTGTGCAGACTCCTCTCCTGCCAGGAGCTTGCTCCTCCATGGGATCCTCCACAGGCTGCAGCTTCCTCCAGGGCACATCCACCTGCCCTGGTGTAGGGTCCTCCATGGACTGGATGTCTGCTCTACCATGGTCCTCTCTAGTATCTGCAGGAAAAAAGTGCTTTGGCATGGGGTCCTCCAGGGCTGCTGAAGGATTCCTTCTTGGATGTCTGCAGAACCTCCTCCCCTTCCTCCTTTTCTCACCATTGTGGCTTCAGGACTCAGCTGTGCCCTGTGGTGGCTCCATTGGAGCTGGCTGGAACCAGATGTGTCCGGAGTACAAAAAGTATGTAGAAGAAAAAGATATTTTTAAAATTTTACATTCTGCAGTCCTTGCATACACAAAATTCTGAGGTTCAACTTTCAGGCTTTTAATAAAACAGTTGAATGTCATCAAATCAGGTATTTTCCTGGTAGTATGAAAAAATATAATTTTGCAACTGTATTTTTATTGCCCTATTTTTTTGTCCAGGTTCATTTCAGTATAAAAGTACTTCCTTTGTGCTACAGTCTGACTCCTAATTACAATGCAGCTTCAGCTAAGAAATTGGAAATCAATTCCTAGAACATTATATTGATGACAAGTAAATGATAGGCAAGTCACAACAGAACAACCTGAAAAACTTTTGGACATAAAATCAACCTAAGTGTTCTTGTACATACAAATGGAAAGTGAGCAATGCTCTAGGCTTCCTGAATAATATGAAAATCCTTATTTCAGAAACCAGAAAAAATTTTGAAGAAAATATTTGTGGTATTCCTAGTATGTGGATCAAATTGTATAAATATTGTACCTATCGCTTTCCTATAGTAAAAATATATTACAAAATATAGACCTGAGAAAATCATCCATTTATATTTGTCATCTCCTAAACCATCTGATTATATGCTGAAAGACAGCCCTACAGACTGTTCTGGAAGACAGTAAGCAAACAAAAGTATTGATCATTGCATATGCTGATAGTATGATGAACAGATGAGATACTAATACTAAAAAGCACTATACATAGGATATATAGACAAAGTTCCCAAAAGGTAGAGGTGGCAGGAAAATAGATTTCCTGATGCGTCTAATTTATAATTTTCTATTCTATTAATATTTTCATTTTTTTAATAGTGTCAGAAATATGACAGAAAGTATTTCCATCAATGATTTACTGAAAATATCAAAGTAAACGCTACCCCCAGGTTTTGATCATTCCCAGATATCCAAGCTGCAGATGAGAAGTTAATGTACAAAAGAATGTAAGTGGCTGGACCTTGAGATTTGAAACCTTTATGTAAAGACAGAACTGTAGATGTCCCCAAAGTTCATATCTGAGGTTCCAAGCAATAAAAGTACTGAGTATTTCATAAACTGAAATCTGTAATGTGAAATATGTGTAAAAAAAAAAAAAAAGGAAAAATGTGATTGCCATAATCCATTTTTCTTACTTTAGAAAGAGATCTGGAAGTAACAGAATGGGATAAGAGGAAAAGCCTGACTCTCCTTTTGTAAAAAAGCTTATGGAGACAAAAATCTGAGCCATTGTGTATAAATGCTATATTTGACCAGATCTGTACAAATCCTTTTGTTCCTCAGTAACAGAACAACATGTAGAAGGAAAGGTTTCCACAGTCAAGTGGCTAATTTGAGTGATCTGAAGACTTCATATAATGCAGTTTGCATTTCTTCATGCTTCAGCATCTCATAATTTGTCAGTGAATACACTGAGAAGAGAGAAAAAGACAGCCAGAGAAGCAGACATGACAATGTGCTCTGGCAAAGGAACAAAGGGGTACAATTAGGTAGGATTCAGAGGCTGTTAGTACAGGCAGCAAGGCAAATTAGTGGTGTGAAAATATGATCTATTATTCCTTAGTGAACAGTGCTGCAATTATTTTCCTCTCTCTTTATGGTCTTTATGGCAGGTCTTCCCCCCTTTTTTAATTTTGCTATAGTATTAACTGAGTGAAAGCTCCGTCAAGGTTAGACCTAATAGGGCTGGTGCACTACTGTCTGATATTTCATAGAAAGAAATATGCTTGTATTCACTGTGTGTTGCAGGAGTGTTGATTCAGATGTCCAGAATCAGTAGGTCTCATTAAGTACAGAGTAGTAGGTGCTCCCGCGCCTGGACACTGCACTCAGATTGAGTCTATAGCTTGCATAAAGATGTGCTAGGGGACAGGAATATTGCATGTTCTTCTCTTTTCCTATTCAGACAAAACTTGCAGGCAGAATAATATGAGAAACCTTGTTGTTTCATTAGCCTTACATTTAAAAAACAAGGTGGAAGTGTAAGGAAAACACATTGATAGGTGATGTTTTTTATGCTTTATGAAGTTCAGTTTCTTGTGACTTTTCCTGTGACTATATAAATCACTGGGGAAATACTGGCTGCATGTTTTTGTATAAGCAGTATAAGCTTGTTTCAATATAAGCATTAGGATGTAGCAGAAATTTAAAAAAAAAAAAAAAAAAGGTGGAAAGTAAATTTTTAGATATCTTTGGATGAAAAACGCAAGTCACCGGAAGATGGCAAAACTAATGGGTTCCACTTAATTTGAGATAGCTGAGTGAGCCTGCTGCCTGATAGCCATTAGTGAGTCCAAGCTGGTAATTCTTAGTTTCAGAAAATCATCTGGTAAGCATCATAGAAGCAAAACCAAATGCCTTGAAGCACCTGAAGCATATAGCCAATAGTAAGTGGCAAAACTGTTTAAAGAAAGAGTAAAGAAGGCTAGATCCTGTATACTGTAATCATACTGAGAATTACCGTACTACATGAATAACTCATGGAATAAGACACTCGGAATCAGAACAGCGAACCTGACCTAAGGACAGTCTTGAATTTGAATACATCTCTTAACCGTATCAGAAGGAAAATCAAAGCATCAGATATGTTTATCAATATGTAAAATAGGACAGAGAATTATCTATCTTTGTGAGAAGCCCTGTAATCTTCAATGTCTTATTCATTATGAGGAAGAAAATATGGTTTCTATGAAATATTTTTACTGCTATATTAAAGGGATGGTATCAGATTCCACTATCAAACTGGATGTACATATCCATGCTATCTGTTTTCACTATCTGTATTTCTTAAGAGATTATCACATGTAATACTTCATGACTACAAGGATCCAGAACATAAATCCCCTACAAATTAAAACAAAAAAGAAGAGCAATTTCTTATTGTTAGTTTGTTCAGGGTTTTTTTTGTGATGAGAGCTTACCAAGGAATGGAGGTAATGCTTTCAAAAAGATGGTAGTACACAGGCTAAAGAAGACAAAAAAATCTTTCTGAAATAGTTTAGAAATAGAAAAAAAATGTTCACCCTCTGTAAGGTTTTAAGTTTCTCAATAGATAAATTTACCTAACTAGTATTCAATTATAAAATGCTTTAAGAATTCTTTCATATCAAATGTCTGATATTAAGTAAAATATATTGCATGCTTTTTTTCTTTTTACGTGTAGATGAACTCCCTTTCATAATTGCCATATACTGTAGCAAGAGTACCACTCAAAATCATTTTCTGGGCAAGAAGAAAGGCATCATATACATGGAAATATTAAGTTTCTGTTATTCCAGTTAACATTTTAACAGTCTAATTGTCCAAATAATTAATTAATACAGAAAAGGTCTCATTGGTAAAACACATAAAATTGCCATGCAAAATTTCCTCATATTTACCCCTTTTTTTCTGGTACTAGACTCACTTTTTCCATGTGCCTCTGGGTCCCAAGCTTCAGTTTTCATCACTGAGAATGGGAAAGGGAGGGACTTAAACCAGTTTATTAACACCATGCTCAGGTCCTTACTTGGAGGAGTACGATGTCAGTAGTGGCCATTTCTTCAATCTTTGGCCCTTGGGAGTTGTTTTAAAATGTTTTCTTAGCCATTCAATAGACAGCCTACAGCCTTTAAATACTACCAGCAAAATTGTATTTATTGAGGTGCTGTACTTATGATTTTCTGAAAAAGTAAAAGATGGTTTGACATCAGTGCCAGTTTCAGCAGATATTGAAGAAAAAAAGATGCTTTCTAGTCCAGGACCTCCCACTGGTTCTCCCATTACTCCCCATAGGGAATAAGTTGTCCCTGGAGTCGCCCCAATGGAGCGAGCCCACTCTGATCTTGCTCTACAGCAAGCAGCTGTGAGTACAGCCATTTTCCATCACTGCCATTTTCCAGCTTTGTATGATGTTAAGGAGGAAAGAGGTGAAGAAATAGAAATCTCTTTCTTTCCTTCTCTCTCAGCACTAGAGCTACACTACAACTTCTAGATTTCTTACTAAAAGTGAGAAAATAGAACCAGAGACCATCTCCTCCTTCAGTAATCAAAATAGGTAAAGCAGATTTTATTCTTAAGGAACTCACAGTGTGCAAACTTGACCTCCTATAAAAGACAGAGAGTTGTTTTAATTCCCCTATCAAAAGACTAATCGTGTTCCAACCTAGCTCAGACAAAACTTTGCAGTCTCATACTATTTTTGACTTTTGGTTTGGTTTGGGGTTTTTTTCAGTGTATAGGCTTATTTCTATTACTAAATCATTGAGATCTCATAAGAAGAGGAGAAAAATACATATTAGACTAACATTTCAAGCTAGAAAACATGGAATCATTTAGGTAATCAACAGAGAATCATTCAGTAAGCAAATTTTCTAATACTTGCTCAGTTTTATTTCTCTCTTTGGAGACCACAGTTTAGGCACAATTTGTTTATTGGATCCTGCTTTGAATGTCACAGCATCGTGATGACTCATTCACAAAACTGGGACAAAAGGCAGACTTTTGTACTGATCCAGCATCTCATGATTAAAACTTACTTTCCAGCTGATTTGCAAAGTTATCTATGCTATTTACTCCATCTTCCAGGGAAGAATGCATTGAATAAAATGAATTTTAATGCATATGTTTGAGCATCCATCTACACTTCACCCCACATTAAACTTCACTTTATTCCTTGTCTTTCATCTATTTTTTCCTCTGTGTAATAGCAATCATATTCAAGTGAATGTGTGTAAGTTTTTCAAAGGCAATATCATACTTTACTAAAATGCAAATATATCTACTGCATATCCTTCATCCACTAATTTTGTAAGTCTATCAAAAAAGCAATCAAGTTTGAGTGACATGAAATGTTTTTTTCCTTTCCTTTTTGTTTATACTCATACCGATTTAAAAAAAATAATGGTTTTCATTACAGCACTGAGATAATTCAATATAATGAAACAAGTACCCTATAATAATGAAATACAGAATAAATACAAAATGTAAGAATTGGAACTTCATCTAAAAGTCGTGGGTAGCATTCAAATATTTCATTATACTCTATATATTTGTTTAGGAAAGCAAAATAAATAGTGCCATGTATAAGAAATCACCTCATAACAAAGATGTACTGAGCTGATGGATGCATTTTATTCTCGTGGCATTATTCATCTCATCTCCCATTCTTAGTCTGTGGGTTACACTGCTTTTGAACAGACATCATTCTGACATTGTCATATGACAAATTAAAGGGTTGTCCAGGCTAAATGGATGCAATCTATGCATTTTCTAAAATTTTTTAATATTATTCTGTTACTTTTAGGTGTTTGGTATCACAAAAATTTTAAAACCAGAGGTGACCATTCTGTATAAAGAAGGCCACAGAATTTTTTTTCCTTTCAACAGTTCCTGTAGAGACCGAAGTGCTCTTCTCTCCATATAACTGGAAAATACAAAGTTCAATAACTTGCAGGTGAACTAGTGAATATCCTTTCAACCCATATACCATCTGAATTGTAAAACAACAGATTAATTACTCCCTTGGTAGTCTGCTTCAGTGGAATATAATCTTCATATTGTAGAGCTGAATAGTATCCCCAACTTTATTGTTTTCAAACTGCAGTCTTCAGCTATGGGTCTTGTTTTTTACTCTGTGAGTTTATTTAGCCTTCAGTGGTCAATATATTATTACTTGCTGGGCATTTATAATCCATGATGAACTCTTCCCTTAACGTTCTTTGCAATAAACAAGAACTACTGAAGTCTTCCAGTATGAGGTAATTTTTTCAAAACTTACCTAAAGTTCTTTTGAGCATTTTCCTGTTACTGACAGTGCTTTTTAACTCAATGTATTCACCATTTGTCATATATATTCCTGGCCAGGTTTTGAAGCCTGGGCTGGTTGTTTAAAACTACTATTGGAATAGATAATGTTAATAAATGAAACTTTGACTGTATGAATTGTTTCAGAGGGCTTATTGTCACATATGCTGCAGCATCCAAAATGTGATTATGAATGTTCTCAGCACATTTCTCCTCCTTGGGAGACCTCATATGATACCCTGAGCTGTGAAGAGATCTTTGGGTTTATCTTTTGCTTGATTGAAGAACAGACTAGTTGGAAGACAGAATTGTGTAGGAGATAAAATGGAAAAAAGTATTAGTAATTTGCAGTTGTCATTCATAGCAACAAGATGAGCTGACAGTGCCAAGGCTGGAACTGATCTCTCTTTTCATTGATGAGGAGTAACTGCGCTGCTTAAATGTCAGGCATAATGATGATGGAACAATGCATTAACACTGTGCTTCAACTTCATAGTTTCAGGTAGGCATCTCCGTACTGGTTATACTTCATGATTGACTATAGAGGGGAAATGAGTAAATTAACTGTTGCATGCTAGGAGTTTCTATAGTAATTTAATGCGTGGACATTTTTATAATGGAGTCTATGTGTGCTTTTCTTGTTTGGATTAAATATTGTGGTCTGTTCTGGTAATGGACCTTAGTGGATCAGGCCGTGAGGAAAGTGTAGACAGAACCATTGTTGCTCCTAGCTTACAAAGTACAGCCTATGAAAATTTAAATATTGCAGTTAAATATTTATTTACTTATTTTCTTTACAAGGAAAGCCACTCACCTGAATTCTTGAATAGTACATGTAATATTGAGTGTACCAGAAACAGGAAATCACACTGGAAAGAACAGAAAAACTTAGCTGGAAAACCCAGTGTAAATCTATTAACAACCTCAGCAGTCTTGAATAAACCCCTTTTATTGGAAAATACCTAAAAGAGGCTTCCACCTGTACACTGTACTTTAGATTATTTTTTATTTTTCTTTTGTAACAGATTGCAGAATAAGACAGGTTTCAAATTTACATATAGTACTCCTTTTCTGGATTTTTGGGTAGAAGATCTGTTCCACCATGGAGGGAAGACAACTGTTGAATTACTGCAACTAACAGCAACAAACTCAAGTCTTAATCTGATAGTTCTTCTGAGAAAAAAATGAGAAGATAGACCTCTATAATGCAGGAGGCTTGACTACATCACCTTGAGATCCCTTCCAACCTAAATTATAGTACAATTCTATAAAAAAGGACATACTGCAGCATTTAGCACTAGCTAGACTAGGCAAGTATGCTCACAGACATAGGCACTGAATATTACACAGTTACTTGCTTCACTCTTTTTTTGCCTTACATTGCCCTTCACTGACAATTCAAATCACAATACAGAAGGTAATTTTTATTTTAAAATAAATCCTGTATTTAAGACCTCAAATTTGCATATATAGAAAACTGAATATATAGAAAACTCAGATATTATATGTAAGGGATTTCAACTTCTTTTACTATTAAAAAACCCCCAAAACTATATAAAAAAAAAATCTTTAAATAGAGTATTTCCTGAATACACAATAGTGACAGAAGCCAAAGACAGAATTTGAATTTGTGTGGGAATCTCTGTGGCAAATGGAACTCAGTTCCCTACAACCACAGGAAGGTAAAAAACCCCCATTGAAATGGCACTACATTATTCTAGAATACAAAGCAATATGAAAAGCATGAAACTCAGATAGTGTTGTGTTGACCTGAAAAGGTAAAAATATGTTCAACATTTAACTCTCAGGTGGATCTTAATTAAAAATTCTGGCTTTTCCTTTGTATAGAAAACAATATGTCCATACACTCCATCTTCAAACGGTGAATGCACAGTACTGTTTTCTTACTTAAATATTGAATAAATGGGTTTATTTTCAAAGTACTGAGACACTACATTTTGAGATGTTTGGAAACCCTTGTTATATTGAAGGTTGCTCCTCATAGAGCTCTTGAAAATCTAGTTATAATTTTGGGTGTTGTACCTTTGAATACTCAATCACTGAGCAATCCTTGGAAACTTTGAGTTCCCTTGGAGTGTAGATAGGCAATACACCTAAAACAAACCCACTCTGTATATTAAATATACATTCATTAGTGATTTGAAATAAGAAAAGCAACAGTTTCTCTTTTACTGCATTAAACCTGGAAAATCTTATATTGAAGAAAAAAAAAGCAGGTGGTAAAATACAATGCAGTGAAATAAATGCTGATGCTATTCTAGTCACTAATTAACCTTGTTTCACTTCATAACAAGCTCAAGAATATTTCCCACTTTCCTGTACACATACACATCAAAATACACAGTAGAGAGTTTGAATGAGTTTAGGCTAATTTTGCAAGCTCATTATATTCCAGATTGAAAACTAAGAAGAAATAATGTCAATTTAGGGGTTACAGTCCCTTCGTGGTGTGAGGTTTTAACATAGTATTTTTAGAATTATTGATTGGTGTTTATTAAGGATGTATCTTAAAGTAATAGGAGTGTCATGTGCCTTGACTAGTCCAAGATGATGTGCCTCACCAAATATATGCATGTCACTGGCTTGAACCTTTCACTGCAGTATAAATTTCTGCTTAGATATATGAAAATCAAGTGTTCAACGTTAAAAGCCCCTTTTCCAAGGCTGCTATTAGACTGAAATTTTGCATTGCTCTAAATATATCAGAAAGAGATGATGTCTTGTACTTAGTACTTTTGCTCATCTCCCCCTAAATTTGAATATATATGAAAGTACAAAATATAGATGTGTTGAACAAAAAATTATCTTGCTACAATCTCTGAAGAAACTGAAGAGTTTGAGGCATTGAACAAAGTTATATAAAACCTATTCTTAAACTTTTCAGGAGCAAATTATTATTTGCCCAACTTATTTTTAACTAAAGAAATTCACAAATGTATTCCTGTACTTATTACTAGCTGTGTAAATTGTTTAGAAGTTTTAATTATAAACATTCAGTATTCAAAATTCAAGCTGAATTATGTTTAAATATAGCCCTTTTTTTGCTTCTCTGACGGGTGAAAATAACACTCGGAATGAAGGACTTCAGAGTATTAAGAATATACATGCATAAGAGTTAAAAACTGTCAAATTGCCTAATATTTACCACAGTTTCTTCTTAACACCCTGTTACAGCTAGGTAATACTGATGACAGAGTGGAAAACTCAAAATTTGTAAAGAACTGAAAAGAGTTGGATAAGACTTGAAGACGAAGGCAAGAGATTTTTAAACTAAACACTGAATAGAAGTGTGTGTGTGCACACTTGTGCGTGTACTCTTGTGTCCGTGCAAGTTTATGAGTTTCATATACTTACTACTCTGTACATCTGTATATACAAAGGCATAGTTGTGGACGTAACTTTGACGAAGTATTATCTCTGTTAACTTTAACCTGTTTTTTTCTTCCTGTTACATAAATGCTTTGTGGCTATAAGTGCCTTCAAAATTTCATCATTTTCATTGCACCCAATAGCGATTTGTTCCACATTAGTGGCATATGGCTGGGGTAATAAAACTTTACTTCATACAGAACATATAAAGAAAATGGCTAGATACTATATTTTCTAGGACTGCAATGGCATTGATAATGTATCAAGCTCATTGTGCCTGGGTTACCTGCTTCCCTCTGATCAGTTCCTGAGGTGGAGAGTGTGGAGTGAGAAAGTACCCTCTTGGCAAAACCTACTGAGAGGCAGACAGGAAAGTCTATGATTTACACCTACACACTCCTACCAAACAACTTTAGGAAGTTTAACTAGAGAGCAATTGCACTGTTCTTGTAAGAAAAAAAAACAATCCCCAAACTAAAGACCCACTGAAGCTTGTAATATTCTATAGGGAAATGAAATCCATTTACTTCCCACTGTGTGTATGAATCAAGACAGTGCAGTTTGCTAAGGAATGTCCAATTACACCGTCACCTTTGCCCTCTCTATGTCTATATTCTAGAAAAAAACAGTGAGACGGGCAGGAAAGGGAAGACTTAATACCATCTTATTCGTGATAGTCTTCTGTATTTCATTTCCCAACTAATTAACCTTTTACTGCAGAAGAAGTTCTACATTAAGAAGCACAGCATAACAATCAAAATACTTGCCATTACTGAAAGACTTTCTAATTTAAAGTATTCCTGTTCTTTAGAAGAAACACTCATAATTTCCATAAAAAATTCTGTATACCCTGCTCCCTCATCACCTAAGAAAAATCATACACATATGCAGTATTGAAACTGCAAATTATTTATTTAAATTTCTAGTTTTTAACATCAAAAATGTTTCTCACAGCAATATGTTATATAGAAACATAGCATTTTTTCATATTAAAAATTGTGAACAATATACGAAGGGAGTTTATTATGTTCAGAGAAGTGATATATATTCATCTATACACACATAATCTGGTATGTTTCATTTTAAAGAAATAGTACTTAAAATATATAGGAAGTATCTTAGTATAAAGAGTCTCTTCCTCTATAAATGGATATATGTCCATACATATTACAAGTATATATAACTTCTGTGTGAAATTACATATGAGAACAGATACATGCAAACAGATTTGTAGAGAGATATGCATTGGTTTTCATTCACTGTACAAAGTGATTGAGACAAAAATACTGTTATCTATCTCAGTCCCATACTGCCTAGAAGTCTTTGTACATGGTCATCATCTCTGCATTACCGCAACACTTGGACAGTTGACTCCAGATTTTATCTAACTTAAGGAAGCTGTAAGACAAGTCACACTCAGAACTAGCTCCTCCTCAATATAGTTCTGAAGTAGCCACTCACTGAAAGAGAAATTTCTCCCTGGTGAAAACATTTCTGGAAATACAACCTTTCATTTTTTTCCTCTACATTTCTGCATTTTGAGAAATTATACTTCTTTTCCACATTTCAAATATTACGACAGGTATATTTATGTGCAAGTACCTTTTTTGCTGTGCTCCCAAAGCCAAGCTCCTGGGTACATCACATCACCCATTTCACTGCTGCAAAGGACACGGACTATACTTTGCCAGTTTATATATGAAGGAAGACAGTTTAGATTACCTGACACTGTTGTTACACAATACATGTATCATCATCTATAGATACTTTTCCAGCTCTTGCTAAAGTCACAAGAAGGACTTTGCTGACTTTGGGAGTTGGATCAGGTCTATAGTGCCCTTCATGCAGTAAAGACATGGGCTGCACAGTTTTATATGGAGGGACAGCTTTAAACATAGGCAATTCTCTAGAAATTCCTTACACAAGGGCTCAGGCCTATCATGAAACATTATGAGGCAGAAGCTTGGAGGTCAGAAGAGGCACACAAAAGATGCAGCAGCATCAAGTCTGTCAGGCACAATGTGAAACTGGATTGACTATTCTCTTTATGAGAGCTATGCTACAAGAAAAATAAAAATAGCAGTTCTCTAGAAGTTTTGCTGCACCATTGCAACAGATACTGTTCATCTTGCTACTTGTCCTTCTACACCACCAAGATGATCATAAATCTAGTAGAAACTCCATGATATTTAATTTTGCTTCTTGTTGCTGTCTAGGAATCTCCTGCAAATTCACTTTGTGATCCAGTAGTATTTTACTTTATGGGTTACATTCAGAATACGGGAAGGTATGAACCTCATAGTTTGAAAATTAGTTACATACATTGTATCTTGCAAGCAGTAGAGCCCTTTCAATATCTAATGAAAACAGTAGGGACTTAAGCATCTTTAAGGATCTAGCTCTGTCATTTCTTAATGAGGAAAATGAGATATATGGCTACCCTAAGAAACTAATTGATGCTATTCATCTAGAAATGTCTATAAAGATACTAACGGAATATGCTGACCACAGAATCTGAGTCTGCTCTACTGAAACTTCATAAATGCAAGATTTTATACCAGTACAGTCAATTGCCGAGTATTGTTAGCAAGCTATTTTTTTTAATAACTGATGCTTAATGAATGTTAATGAGGAGAACATGATTCTTCTTCTATTAGAGGCCTCTGAGGTCTAGTTTGGAAAGACATCAAAAGTTTTATTTAAGAACTACAAAAACTGTGAGATTAGCTTCTAAACTATTGTCTCATAACTTGCTTTAATTGATTCTCTTATTCAAACTTGTTTGAAGTTTGGCATCAGACCCCCTATGGAAACACAGACATGGATTTAAGTACCAGTTTGGCCTAAGTGCTACTGCACAAAACCTTCACTTGCATATTTAAGGCATAAAATTCTGATAATAAAGTTAAAAAAAAAAATCTAAAAATCTAGTTGGTGCAATGAAAATAGTTAATTCATTAATGAAATATATCAAATTATAATTTGAACTGCATGAGAATATATAGACTAATGTCTGTCTTGAGAGGAAGGATGTGGTCCTGTAGCTGGCTTTTTTTCTGCCTTTAGGAGACAACATGCTCAACAATGTCAAAGGATTGCAAATTAACTTTCAAAGTACAGGAGGGTTGCAAATACTATATTCAGTAGTAGCTTCAAAATTAAACTGTGCTTTGTTAGACTTTTTTTTTTTAATTTTTGGGAGCACAGTGTGAAACATACAAACTGGTGAAACAGCTGAGTACAGATGATTTCTGGAACCCTAGGCTTCAACATTTGTCATATCCCTAATCAGTAACGTGGAACTCTTCTGGTTTTGGGAAATCCCAAAGTCCCGGGTGCCCCAGAGTGATCTGGAGAACTTGGATATCCTATGTCAGTACATAATATAGGAGGACTGAAATTTTCTTAAGCTTTTCAGAATTTTTTTTCTGACAGAGATATCATGAATACTCTTTTTTTATGATGAATCAGAATAAATATTTTTAAGATATTGGTGCTTCCCATGAAATAGAATTTTGATTAGTTCTACCCAGAAAGAGTTGTGATGATTAAAAATGGGGTCATTTATGATTATGAAAGTCTATGCTAACAGATGGACATCTCAATATCTGCTTTAAAATCTCTGCCTCCACAACAGAATAACATGAGAAAATACAGGTGCTGGAAAATTGAATTATACTACTGTGACAGGAACATCCTGGAAGAAGTATTTCTGAAAATATTTAATTTTAAACAGGAGTGATGCAATAAAATAAGCTTTATGACTAACATAAATTTTTAAGGAAGTTCACACAGTATCTAGATGTTGATTGGTAAATAAGTTAGAAATTTCTGGATAAAATTTATTAGGAAATTTACATACCAGGACCTCTTGAACTGAAAAACAAAACCAACAAAACCAACCAAACCAAACCAAACCAATCAAGCAGGCAACCAAAGATGCACAAGGAATTAATTCTAAGCAAGATATGACAATCATTAATAGTGTAGAAACAGTAAAAGGAATAGTTTTGTTATGGCCTAGGTCTAAGTGTGACCTGATATTTAAATTTCTGGATAATATATTTATCCACTAGCTTCCCTAAAGGTGGGGGGGAGAGGAGTGTGTGTGAGGAGGATATTATAAAAGACAGTGTGATCTTGTGTTGTAATCACTTGGAGGGAACACAGGACCTGATTCAGATTTCTGCTGCATTTAGGGAAGCACTGAAAAGAATGCAAAAGGATTTCCTTCATGTGTCCTTTTGTCCCTGAAGCTTACTACATCATTTTGATGTTTGCTGGAAGCCCAGTGACTTAACTAGACTCAAGCCTCACTCAGTAAGCAGTGTTACCAAAAAGCAAACGGTTATTCCCAAGAACTGGATCAAACCTTTAGCCATTCACCAGAGAAAAACACTTGTGCTATTCATGAGTGATGCTTAGAAAAACACATTGTTATAAACATTGCTAATACAAGCAGAACCAGATAGTAAAATGTCTGCATAATTAAAGTAGAAATCAGGAAAAACAAAGAAATCAGAAGACATGAGGGAGAGGTAAGAAGGTTGGGATTTAGCACTTGCAAGTTACTTTCAGGAGTGTTATACCATGTTAACACAGAAGGGAAGACTCAGGTAAGTAGAGAGGGAAAAAAAAGGAAAAGTAAAATAACCATCCTTAAACAACTTTAAGAAAATACATGTTTTGCTTCCCTACAGCTTCTAGAATTGTTTGCCACCTCCAAATTCTATGGTGCCTTAAACCTCAGCTATAAGCATTAATGTTTAGGAAGATTATAGCTCTCTCAAAGACTTGGTTATATAATTATGTAAACTGCAAATATGCAGTGCTCCTATGCAATATTCCTTGAACTGTGTATTTGTGGAATTAAACTTTCAGTCTATGTTCAGTTCAGGCATTCAGTCCAAAGCTCTGGAGAGAAAATTCACCCTGTGCTGCATCTGTATTTGAAGACAGCTAGTGAAAACAGAGTCAGATTTGATGATATCTAACAAATGCCAGCATCTGTTTCCCCTGTTGACAGCTTTATGTATTTCCTTGGGAATCTCATACTGGGGAGACAGCAAGGGTGGGCAGTCTAGGGACACAGAGGAAAGGGTGCAAAGAACAGCCACTAGAAAAACCTACAAGCCAATAACTCATCTGCCAAAAGTACCTCCTCTATCATGCCCTTGGGTTTTTGGCAGATGATTAATAATACTGGAAAATTCTAACTAAAACTGGATATTTAAGACTTCATAAAAGTTGTGCACTTGGAAAGTATTCACAATTTGCAGATCAGACCTTTCTAACTATATCTCATCTTCAAATGTTTCTCAAATTTTATGTCACAATGCTTGGAATTTTTTTTCCCTCTGTTGAGAGTAGATGATCACCTAGAAAGCATTTTTCATGTTGTGTATTCCAAACAGCATCCTCCCAAGAAATTGCTTTGAGACATGGAAAGGTCATCTATGGGAGTGCAGAAATATAAACTGGCAAGAAAATTACCGGATTTTTTTATTTACACTAATATTGACTTTTAACACATATTTTAAGGTTGAAAGAATTCTGTGCAGATAAGTGTTAAAATAGAATGCTCTGATAATTATTTTTAAACTGTAGCATACATCTTACTGATCACTACTCCAAATTAATTAATTTTAGATACAGTAATAGCTGTCCACAGGTCTATGTGCAAATCCACTCGATATTTTAATAACTCAAGGTTTTAAGGTCAGTACAGGCCTTATTTCATTGGAAAGAGGTGTAAAATTGAATTAAATAATCTGAAATATTTTCAACTTTCAAGTCTAGATAGAATCCAGTTTGCAACAGCTTCATCAAATAATTTAGAACCTGTTCAATAAAAATGTATTCAGATCTGTCCCAATGTGTGTGACTATCCTGTTAGCTGCTCCCTTTTCCAAACTGATGGTGTATCTTGACATTTCCCTTTAGTAACAAGTAATTTGAATTATACGGTCCTATACCCAACAGTTCTGATTTAAATCTGTTTTAAAAACAGTTTAGCAAACTTTCACTCCAACAGAGCCACAGAGAGATTTAATTGTATATATATATACTAAATTAGACTTGTTCATCTATTAGGAATAGAAGAACATGTGTGTCATATGACTGCAAATTTTCTAGCGAAGCCAGCAAATCCTATAGGACAAAGTCATGTCAGCTTTTTAATGAGAGAAACAGCCCTGTCAAGGCTCTTTCACCTCCAGGGACACAGAATGCTAACATAGTACCTATTCTTCTTATGAATAGTTATCAAGTTTAAATTTCTTTTACCTCAATGAAATCACATTGAGTTCATTATAATCTCATTTCCTAATCCAGAACCACTTAATTTACTCTTATATTAATGCTGATACCATGCATATACTTAATCATGTCACATTTTTCTTTTATGGGAAAACCAAAGGATGAACTGGCATTATAAGTTGCATATCAAAGCCAAATCCAGTACATGGATTTTTTTTTTGTTGTTACTGTATTTTTTCAAATGACAAAATTTTCATAACTGCATAAGTGTAATTTTGTTGTTCCTGAAGCCTGGAGGCTCATGCTTTTTCCTATACCCTTTCCTCCATATGCATTACTCTGTATATATCTGAAAAAGGTTTCTCACAGAGTTATCTAGGTTACACAGAAACCCCAGCACCTAAATTCTTGATTAATGCCTCACTAAACAAACTGAAAAGGAAATGATATGCTGATGTGGATCGCAAAGTCATATGGAATTCCTGCATAGAGGATTTTTTCTACCTAGTGCACTCTAGTAAAAATAGTGCAAGATATTAAGTTCTTAGATTTTTCAAGTGTAGGCATTATAAAAATCGTTTTGTGGTTTGTAGCTTCCCAGATACACTTTTTCCTCAGTAACAAACATCTTATCTTTCAATCACTGCTGTGATTTTTTTTTTGTGTGTGTGTCTGTTTTTCTGTTGAACATATGCCTGGAAAAAGGGCTGGATTCTTATCTAGTTTAAGCTAGAAGTTTCTAGAGCAACACCACTAAAATTAATGGAGTTTTTAATCATGTGTCTGGAATTCAATTTGTTTCTTTCAGAACCTCCCTTGGCAGGGGGTGACAGAAAAGACCTTATTTCTGGTTGTTTGGATTGTGGGTTATTTGGTTGTGGGTTTTTTTTAATATATCATTTGATTAGTGTAATAGGACATCTGAACTAGCTTTGATATAATTATTTGAAATACTGCTGTTCATGGAATAGCAATATGTACCATGATTTTTAAGGCAGAGCTATAGTATTTCATGTTAAACTTCATGATGCTCTGTCCTAAACTGTTACCTATACACAGTGTACATGGTTTAAAGGTAGCACAGGTAGGTCTTCATTGTATTTAAGTCACTGCTGTGTCAGTACAACCAGTGACAGGTTTCCTGGTTTTGTCATATAAGGAGCTGTAGGAGCTGCTAAGATCTTCTCAAGATTTCTAGAACACTGTGTAAGATATTTCTTATACATACCATCATGTGGGTGTTCGCTTAGCATGACACAACTTCAAACCATCATTACCTTTTATCCCCTACGCAGTCTGAAGGCATTTGACAATGCCTTCCTAATTCAAATGTGAGAAAAGAAAGACTTACCCAACCGTATTCTCCAAGTCTTTAGGTATAGATTAATCACACAGCACAGCAGCAACTACAGTATTCTAATAATTATACTTTACTTTTCCCTACACAAAGCAAAGGAATTTTCAGCTACTCATATTAATCCAAGAAGTAATTTCTCCAAAGGCAAGTGGTTACAGTATCGGAGTCTAATCTTATTTTATCCTTAGTATTCTAAATGTTTGCTTTTAATGGCTTTTTCAAAATTAAATCCAAGACTACCTACCTAATTAGTTTGTCTTTCCTATGTTACACATTGGTTATTTCAAATAAAAATCATGTTGGGTTAAATGAGATAAAAGTTATGTAAGATCTTTGTTGTCTTCCTCTTTTATCATCAGGGATCAGTGGCCAGTTGTGAACCACATCATGAAGTACTCACTCTGCACCTGTACTGTCATGGTGCTTGGGGTCCTGTCCATGGGGTGAGAACCAACTTAGGCACAAGTTGCATATTCTTTCTCCTATCCCAAGAGCTTTACTCAGAGACAGACTTCCTAGAATTCTTTCCACCAGGTTACAACTTAATGTGAGCATTTTTTGTCTTTGAATAAATATACATATATGCATACCTAAATGTACGTCAGTGAAATGCTGTATGACTTGCTGTATGACATGCTAGTCCTTAGAATATCTTTGTTACATACAAGTTATATCCTGCTTGAAAGCTTCTTTGGAAATTCTTAGATTCATTGTATTATGAAAGCGCATGGTTTTGTCAGGATGCATAAATTTCTGACTTCATATTAATTTTGCTGTAAAATGCACTGAGATGACAAGCTTCCAGCAACTCAGTCCAAGTCAATTATCTTCATCCTTTCAGGTGAAGACATCAGGACTTCATGCCATTTTTCTTATTTCACTGTTTTACAGCTCAAACTTCTACCTGTAGCCAGAGCAATCTAAAATTTAAAACGTCTGTTAAACTTTCCATCCCTCTGGTAACAAACATGGCAGCTGCTTTACTGGATCAAGAGCGGTTTGCCTCCTGAAGATTAACTTTGGGAAAATGAACCAATCCTTGTACACCAAAACTTGCTTTAACTGTGAACCAAAACGGCCTAAGTTTTGATTCATGCACATTTGGCCCAGGTTATGCAACCCCAAATCCCTCTCACCCTTACTTAAAGACCACTTCTCATGAGGGAAATACTTTCTCTGAAAAGCATCTTTGTGCATTAGCTGTATTTCCCTTGAGGCTGCCTCCAGGAGGCAAAAGTAATCCAAGGAGTAGACTTTCCAGCTCTGAATCAAATAACTGAAGAATAAGAAGGAGTCTTTTGTGAAGACTTTCTTCAAGCCTTTTCCTCTGATATTAATTCTGCAGGGCTCTGTGCCGTGGGATCTTCTGACAGAAGCTGACATATGAAAGAGTGGATGCAATACCAAAATAAACTCTAATAGCTCAAATTTTAGTTAGTATTCATTGCTTATAAAAATTCTTCAGGATATTAAGTTTTTAGACACTATTTTACAAACACTGAGCAAAAACTAACTTAGCACGTGCATAATGGCACGTATGCAAGGTTTTACACAGAGATCTTTCAGAAAAAGAATGTTAGCAAAGTGGTGCAGACATCACCTTTTTTTAATTTAAAACGTCCTCATGATTTCTTAAGAGACAGTGTAAAATCTGTAAGGGCAATGACTCAGGTGATCTACCTCATATTTTACATAGCTTCTGTGCAAGCTACACCTTTAGACAGCTTGTGATGTGAAAAATGTAAAAGGTGCATTTTTTTCTTGAATAGAATATTTAAGAGGGGTTATTTTTAGAAGTTTATATCCCCAGAAGATCAGATAGTCTTTTCCTTCATCTCTCCTCCACTCTTCCTTTCCTTTGTATATACCATTCTATAATAGGGAAATATAATTCCAGATCCACGCAGTATTTCAGTCTCAAACATAACCATTTTCACCATACTTCACTGGATGCATAGCTATCTGTATCTTTAAAAGAAATGTTCTATAACACAAACAGAAAAAAAACACTAGTTGCATAAGGACAATTAAAACAATTCTTAAACATCCAGACACTTTTATAGTCAAGTCCTCAAATTATCTCTACTTTAAAAGATATAAACATTGTTTTATTTCCTAACATACTATCGAGTATATCAACTAGATAATAATTTTATTGCTGGTAAGTCTAACTGAAGAATGAATATTGAGATTCAGGATCCACAATCAGCCATCCAATAAATCTGGGGAGTTGACATGGGAAAAATTTCTATCTAACTTTCACTTCTTTTTTATTCATGGTGTTTTCTTGACTTTATCGCCCTTTGTATGTACCATAGAACTTTGTAATGGGAGAAATGCATTAGTACTGTTTCTACAAATTGGATATCTGAGGTCACTAGATAAAAATGCAGTTTTCATCTATGATAATTACTGGGTTTCATTCAAATATGATTATAATTTATGGAGTAATATCTTAGCTAGGTGATTAATTGATCAAAGATGTCTTCCTAGAAGGGCAAAATAATCAATACACGTCAGCACCAAAGTGCTACAGTCACTACAATACATCACAAATTAATGCTTCTGGGTCCCATTTGTCCTAAACATTAGTAATAAATAAACATTAGGCCAAACTTACAGTGTTCCTATAATAACCCAACCTGATTTAGGAGGATAAATATGAACCTGCCTTTCAGCTGTTCAGCCTGTCAAAATTTGTGATCCCAACTAACATTTGTTATGTCCTAATGCTCATTTTATTATGCTTATTCCTTTGAAAGATACTGAGTTTTCAGTGGTAACAACAGCACAGCAAGCCTATCACTGCAGCTGGTTTTGTCGTACACAGTCACATTTACACATTGGTACCTTTAGGCAAGTAGCTGAGTGCACTTATCAGCATTTCCTAATGCACTTATATTTGTATGACAAAGTAGGAATTCAAGAATCATCATAAAGAGTGCTTCAAAGAGGTACAGGAAGCTTGATTGTCACTTTAGGAAATTATGAACACTTTAGAATATACAGGTCATGTGAAAAATTCTTAGAGGCTAGCAGAAGTCTTTAGAAGTCAGGTTATACTACATATTGCTAATCAATTACTTCTTAACAAGCACAGTGCAAAACCCAGCTGAACTCTGGCAGGTGGCAAAGGTGGTAGAAAAGGACATGTTTTGCTGAAGGGCCCTTCTGGCTTACACTGTCAGGGGAAAAAAAACCAACTCAAAAATTGTTGGAAAGGGAGAAGAGGTGATGCAGACACCTTAGGCGAGATAGAAAGCACACAAACTGATCAGAGATGAGTGTTAGGGAACTAGTATGGACACAAAGGTGCACTAGCAGGGAAAACCAGCTCATTGGTGGAAGCACATAATGAGTTGGAAAGGTAGTTGATTTGGCAGCTAATTTGAGAAGATTAGAAGTACCTTAATAATGACTTCAGGGAGAAGGGGAAGAATTATATTTGTCAGGAAGGAGAATAATAATGATCCTGTAAAGATTATCTGTGGGGTGGTCAGGTACACACAGGAAAATACGGAGATTGTCTCACATGTTACATTCAGAGTATGACCAAAGGCTTATGAAGAAGACAGAAAGGAACAAGGCATGAAAAAGTTGAGACTTTTGGTTTTTTAATTTTGGCTAAATTAAATTTTAAGAATTGATAGTCTATGCAGTGGGATTATTGTTAGTAATCAGCAATGTGATAGGCCAGGTATCATGCTGTTGGGCAGTGTAAACAGCTGTTAAGAGACAGTGCAATCTACATAAAGAATGGATGACACAGAAGGGAAAGAATCATCTCAGTTTTACAGACAGGAAAACAACCCGTATCAGTCATCTATTAGCAAATCACTTCAAACATCAAAATCTTCTTGTTTCTGTTAAATTTAAGTATGCATTTGTAAGCTGTGCTGAACTGTGTGAAAAGAGTAGAAACTTTGGTGTGCATTCTTGTCCAACAGAAGCGCAGATAGGGATGGAAGGACTGTCCTTCTTTCAGTGCTTGCCTTTATGGTGCAACTCTTGCAAACAAAGATGGAAAAAAATATAAATTGTGATACCTTTTCTGCAACAATGACCCTTTAAGAAGTCATTATTGAAGGAGAGTAGCTAGTAGCTAAACTGAATACCATTACAAAATCAGTAGTTACAGTAGGAAAAATAGTATTCCTACCTTGAAATAAGAATATCTGCATGGAAGACATATTCCTGAATAGGTGTTCCACATAGACTGCTTCCATAATCTTAGACAGTTCAATGATTACAGTCTGTGAATGTGGTACCCGAGAGATTGCCTTTCACTATTTGCAGTCAAGGAGTCAAATCAGAAAAGATCTAACAAAAGATTGATTACAAGATTATCAAAGTTATCAAAGTACAAAAACATATCTAAAATAAATGTATTTATTCAGATACTAGGCAATTTAGAGCTCAAGTAATCATTCTTTATAATAGAATCTCCCTTAAACTGGAATACAGACCTACTTCATGATTTTATGATATCAATATCATGATTGACACCCTACCTAACATTTTGTTGGAAATGTGGGGGATTTGTGAGATACAAATGTGTATTTGAAAGCAGAAGATTATAAATGCAGAACTTAATCACATAATTTGTAGTTAGTATTAATGATCCTTTGTGTTCACACTTTCTTAATCTGTTATACTAAATGTAAAAACCTGTAACAAACCATTTAAAATTGACATTCTGAAAGCTAGAATTTCAATAGTCAATAATAAAACAATATAACTGCAACAAATACACATCCTCAACTTTCTAATCATGTACCGCAATATAAATATTCTGAGACTACTGTACTGTTCCATTAAATGCACACTGAAGGAAAAAATTGCACACCGGTCAAATCTATATTCTGGTGTAATGAAACTTGCCTCTTTAGGCTACTGTCCAGTAACATTAAGAAATAAAATCACCAATTATCTATGTGATTATCTATGCTCACATATTTTAAAAATGTATTTTCTATTCTCTGGAAAATCTGTTGTTTTCTAATAGATGCCATTTCAGCAATAAAATATTTAAGACAACGAATCTTTTTCTGCTCAAGGCAGAAAATGTTGTCATTTACAGAAGCTGCAAGTATTTGAAAGCAAAAGCTTCTATTAATAAGGGTGGATTTAGAGTCTGTGATTGTTCATTATTTGTGAACTTGCCAATGATGTGTTTGGTGTTTGGAGCTGGCAAAACACAGAAGCAGATGATTTCTTTAGGTTTTCTTATAATCAGCAAACAGCTCTCTAAAGCAGACTGAAGACGGCTAAAACACCAGCCTGGTGTTTCTTTTGCATCCATGGGAAAGTCATTTAGGGCAAAATCCAAATTCCACAGAAATCAATGGCAAACCTTCATCGACCTACTGAAGTCCAAGCTCAATTTACATTTGTTATTTGCTTTTTGTGAGTAAAATAGAAACAGAATCTCACACCCTTTCTCTTTTCTATTTAAACTGTAAGAACTTTAGACTACAGCCTGTCTTTTGTACATAATACATATTTAAGTATTTTAAATCCAACTTTTTACTTCTTGATTTGTGCTCTTTTCAGAACAAGGATGAAGTATATAGAAATATATAGTGTATAGTTAATATATATATATAGCATATAAAACATTCCTTCTCCATATGCACGTTTTGATATTAATACTCCTGGACGTACAGATGTGTTAGCAGTATCTAGTCACATGGATGTGGATCCTCATTTCAACTTTTAAGGTATAATGAAATATGAAGGTGAAAACAAACCTGAGTTCATCTGCCTGCATTCTGACCTGGCCAGAAATAAGGAACCTCCACTTCTCAGAACAGGGAGCTGAACAGGGCCACATCACACCCAAACAAATAGGCCACACATTTCATTTACAGCTGTATGTTCCCTGAATCAGCTTTGCCCTGTCTCCAATTGCATCCACTTACATCTAAATCCTTTCTTGTAGTCATGACCTTCAGCATTGCCATAAAATATAATAATCACTTTAATGCTTTAATATTCCTGTATTTCAAGGATCACTTTTTTTTAATTATTTTTTTTTCTATTTAATACTATGGAAAAATAACATGCAGTTATTGCATTTTCCTGTGCAATGATAGGGAACCTCTTCCCAGCAGTTTAAATGGAGAATTAGAACAAATAGTGCTGTGATTTTTTTCTATATGCTCACTGTTATTTCTTTCTAATGTTTAATGATGTTTATTTTATATTTTAACTTTTTTTTTTTCATCACAAAAATTAGGAATCAGCCTTTTGTTGCTTTTCCTCCTTTAAGCAAAGAGGAGCTGGGTAAGGACTGTGGGATTGGCTGCTTCTACAGGACAGAAGAAAATATTTTATTATTTCATTATGTTTACAATTTTGAGGAAGTAAAACATAATGACCACAGAAACACTCCGTGGTCTTAATGTATGTCATCTATCTGGTGCCCTGAAGAAAAAGATATCATATTCCATGTATTTAAATGTGCTTCTCCAATAAGGCTGCTGTTTTATTGTTCTAAATTTTGAAAAATCACAGGAGGTATGTTCACAAAACCCATTAACAAATAAGGTTTGTGCTCACACTTTCTGCACACTGTTTTGAAAATTGATCCCTGAGGGCCTAATTAGCTATTATGCACTTTTCCTACTGAAAAAGGAAAAGGAACTTTTATGCTTAAAATAACTCAGCAAACAAAATCTTCCAGAAGATTTAATCTCTCTTGTTCAGTATCTCACCTTAGATTTAAGCAAATCCACAGGACTCAATCCCAGCACCCAGTGAAATGATCACACAGATTCAAGACACCAGATATCAGTATATGTCATCTGCATAAAAAGCTGCAAATATAGCATGTCTTAATCTTGCCAGGTGCTAAATCCTCTTAATTTATGATGAAATTAGAGATGAAAAAGGAGAAGCTGGACCCTTCTAAAGAATGAACTGAAAGTGTGGATGCTTGTGTAGCACATTTGAAAAGAAAAAGAAGATGACAATGAATATGAGGAGATTGCAGAAAAGGTGGGATGTGATTGTAATGACTTGGAAGTCTCACTTTAAGACCTCCATGATGTCAGGAGTGGGCATCTTTATTATTTTCACCTCTCAAGCATGCTACTAATTTGTCCACAGCATTTAGCAAGTCAGTACTGAGCTCCATGTAAACCATAGAAGGACAAGAGTTATCCCTCACTGAAATGTTTCTGAGTGTGGAACTTCTCAGAAAAATATTATTCAAAATACCTGGGATAGTATTTTCCTTATCTTCAATATCTGCTTACTCCCACTGGCTCACACTTTCACATTGTCCCATTGAACTATCGACATCTTTCCACAAAGATCAAAATTCTTGCCCTTCATAGTCACCATCTATACACTTGCAGGTGGAATCCTCATATTAGGAGTTCTCGTACAACATCTATCTTCGTTTTACTAAGAGACACTACCTGAGAATCCAATCTATTTGACAAATGTTGGGCTTTAGGTTACCTAGTCCCTGCTCAGTACAACAACCAAAAAAATTAAAATGATGTTATTAAAAAACAAGAATGAGATTAATCTAGACCTTAATTCTGACATCATAATTTTCAGAAAACAAGTAAACAGTAATTTTTCATTGTGATTCAGACTTCTCAAAGGTTACTAGAGCACTTTAAAATCACTATAGAATAAAAAACAAAACAAAACAAAACAAAACCCAAAAGTTTGTTCTTGAAGAAAAAAAATATCCAGACAGATTAAATTGTTTTGGCCTTAATGTTATTAAAAAACTAAAAATTCTGAAAGCAAAATCTCCCAAAATGTATCTTTCCTATAAATGTTTTACTTT